>JAQJVK010000265.1:0-158013 GCA_035578135.1 Flexamia atlantica | reverse complement strand
AACCAAGTTACCGTAAAAACTTAGGTTTTGGAAATATGGCTGAATAAAGTAGTCGCATTGAGATGTGCGGACAGAGATTTGTCGAAGTTTGACACGAAATATAAAAAAAATACGGAGGTGTGCCAACATGACGTACACATAGGATGATAGAATAGGTCCAGAACTTTAGTACTATACCACCCAAGTTACCTTAAAAACTTAGGTTTTGGAAATACGGGTGATTAAAATAGTCGCTTTGGATGTCTAAACAGCGATCCACCTAAGTTTGACATAAAATATAAAATAAATACGGCAGTGTGTCAGCATGACGTGCACGTAGGGTGATAGAATAGGACCAGAACTTTAGTACTATACCACCCAAGTTACCTTAAAAACTTAGGTTTTGGAAATACGGGTGATTAAAATAGTCGCTTTGGATGTGTGGACAGTGATCCACCTAAGTTTGACATAAAATATAAAATAAATACAGCAGTGTGTCAGCATGACGTACACGTAGGGTGATTAAATAGGACCAGAACTTCTGTATTATACCACCCAAGTTACCGTAAAAACTTAGGTTTTGGAAATATGGCTGATTAAAGTAGTCGCATTGAGATGTGCGGACAGCGATTTGTCAAAGTATGACATGAAATATAAAATAAATACGGCAGTGTGTCAGCATGACGTACACATAGGATGATAAAATAGGTCCTGAAATTTAGTATTATACCACCCAAGTTACCTTAAAAACTTAGGTTTTGGAAATATGGCTAATTAAAGTAGTCGCTATGCGATGTGCGGACAACGATTTGTCGAAGTTTGACACGAAATATAAAAAAAATACGGAGGTATGCCAACATGACGTACACATAGGACGATAGAATAGGTCCAGAACTTTAGTACTATACCACCCAAGTTACCTTAAAAACTTAGGTTTTGGAAATATGGGTGATTAAATTAGTCGCTATGCGATGTGCGGACAACGATTTGTCAAAGTATGACATGAAAAATAAAATAAATACGGAAGTGTGCCAACATGACGTACACATAGGATGATAGAATAGGTCCTGAAATTTAGTATTATACCACCCAAGTTACCGTAAAAACTTAGGTTTTGGAAATATGGGTGATTAAATTAGTCGCTATGCGATGTGCAGACAACGATTTGTCTAAGTTTGACATGAAATATAAAAATAAATACGGATTTGTGGATACATGACGTACACATAGGGTGATAGAATAGGACCAGAACTTCTGTATTATACCACCCAAGTTACCGTAAAAACTTAGGTTTTGGATATATGGGTGATTAAATTAGTCGCTATGCGATGTGCGGACAACGATTTGTCTAAGTTTAACATGAAATATAAAAATAAATACTGAATTGTGGATACATGAAGTACACGTAGGATGAAAGAATAGGAATAGAACTTTAGTACTATACCACCCAAGTTACCTTAAAAACTTAGGTTTTGGAAATATGGGTGATTAAATTAGTCGCTATGCGATGTGCGGACAACGATTTGTCTAAGTATGACATGAAATATAAAAAAAAATACGGAGGTGTGCCAACAAAACGTACACGTAGGGTGATAGAATAGGACCAGAACTTCTGTATTATACCACCCAAGTTACCGTAAAAACTTAGGTTTTGGAAATATGGGTGATTAAATTAGTCGCTATGCGATGTGCGGACAACGATTTGTCTAAGTATGACATGAAATATAATAATAAATACGGAGGTGTGCCAACATTACGTACACGTAGGGTGATAGAATAGGACTAGAACTTCTGTATTATACCACCCAAGTTACCGTAAAAACTTAGGTTTTGGAAATATGGCTGATTAAAGTAGTCGCATTGAGATGTGCGGACAGAGATTTGTTGAAGTTTGACACGAAATATAAAAAAAATACGGAGGTGTGCCAACATGACGTACACATAGGATGATAGAATAGGTCCAGAACTTTAGTACTATACCACCACAGTTACCTTAAAAACTTAGGTTTTGGAAATACGGGTGATTAAAATAGTCGCTTTGGATGTGTGGACAGTGATCCACCTAAGTTTGACATAAAATATAAAATAAATACGGCAGTGTGTCAGCATGACGTACACGTAGGGTGATGAAATAGGACCAGAACTTCTGTATTATACCACCCAAGTTACCGTAAAAACTTAGGTTTTGGAAATATGGCTGATTAAAGTAGTCGCATTGAGATGTGCGGACAGCGATTTGTCAAATTATGACATGAAAAATAAAATAAATACGGAAGTGTGCCAACATGACGTACACATAGGATGAAAGAATAGGACCAGAACTTTAGTACTCTACCACCCAAGTTACCGTAAAAACTTAGGTTTTGGAAATACGGGTGATTAAAATAGTCGCTTTGGATATGTGGAGAGTGATCCACCTAAGTTTGACATAAAATATAAAATAAATACGGCAGTGTGTCAGCATGACGTACACGTAGGGTGATGAAATAGGACCAGAACTTCTGTATTATACCACCCAAGTTACCGTAAAAACTTAGGTTTTGGAAATATGGCTGATTAAAGTAGTCGCATTGAGATGTGCGGACAGCGATTTGTCAAAGTATGACATGAAAAATAAAATAAATACGGAAGTGTGCCAACATGACGTACACATAGGATGATAGAATAGGTCCTGAAATTTAGTATTATACCACCCAAGTTACCTTAAAAACTTAGGTTTTGGAAATATGGGTGATTAAATTAGTCGCTATGCGATGTGCGGACAACGATTTGTCTAAGTTTGACATGAAATATAATAATAAATACGGAAGTGTGCCAACATTACGTACATATAGGGTGATTGAATAGGACCAGAACTTCTGTATTATACCAACCAAGTTACCGTAAAAACTTAGGTTTTGGAAATATGGCTGAATAAAGTAGTCGCATTGAGATGTGCGGACAGAGATTTGTCGAAGTTTGACACGAAATATAAAAAAAATACGGAGGTGTGCCAACATGACGTACACATAGGATGATAGAATAGGTCCAGAACTTTAGTACTATACCACCCAAGTTACCTTAAAAACTTAGGTTTTGGAAATACGGGTGATTAAAATAGTCGCTTTGGATGTCTAAACAGCGATCCACCTAAGTTTGACATAAAATATAAAATAAATACGGCAGTGTGTCAGCATGACGTACACGTAGGATGAAAGAATAGGACCAGAACTTCTGTATTATACCACCCAAGTTACCGTAAAAACTTAGGTTTTGGAAATATGGGTGATTAAATTAGTCGCTATGCGATGTGCGGACAGCGATTTGTCTAAGTTTGACATGAAATATAAAAATAAATACGGAATTGTGGATACATGACGTACACATAGGGTGATAGAATAGGACCAGAACTTCTGTATTATACCACCCAAGTTACCGTAAAAACTTAGATTTTGGAAATATGGCTGATTAAAGTAGTCGCATTGAGATGTGCGGACAGCGATTTGTCAAAGTATGACATGAACAATAAAATAAATACGGAAGTGTGCCAACATGACGTACACATAGGATGATAGAATAGGTCCTGAATTTTAGTATTATACCACCCAAGTTACCTTAAAAACTTAGGTTTTGGAAATATGGCTGATTAAAGTAGTCGCTATGCGATGTGCGGACAACGATTTGTCTAAGTATGACATGAAATATAAAAAAATAAGGAGGTGTGCCAACATAACGTGCACGTAGGGTGATAGAATAGGACCAGAACTTTAGTACTATACCACCCAAGTTACCTTAAAAACTTAGGTTTTGGAAATACGGGTGATTAAAATAGTCGCTTTGGATATGTGGACAGTGATCCACCTAAGTTTGACATAAAATATAAAATAAATACGGCAGTGTGTCAGCATGACGTAAACATAGGATGATAGAATAGGTCCTGAAATTTAGTATTATACCACCCAAGTTACCTTAAAAACTTAGGTTTTGGAAATATGGCTGATTAAAGTAGTCGCTATGCGATGTGCGGACAACGATTTGTCTAAGTTTGACATGAAATATAAAAATAAATACGGAATTGTGGATACATGACGTACACATAGGGTGATAGAATAGGACCAGAACTTCTGTATTATACCACCCAAGTTACCGTAAAAACTTAGGTTTTGGAAATATGGGTGATTAAATTAGTCGCTATGCGATGTGCGGACAACGATTTGTCTAAGTATGACATGAAATATAATAATAAATACGGAGGTGTGCCAACATTACGTACACGTAGGGTGATAGAATAGGACCAGAACTTCTGTATTATACCACCCAAGTTACCGTAAAAACTTAGGTTTTGGAAATATGGCTGATTAAAGTAGTCGCATTGAGATGTGCGGACAGAGATTTGTTGAAGTTTGACACGAAATATAAAAAAAATACGGAGGTGTGCCAACATGACGTACACATAGGATGATAGAATAGGTCCAGAACTTTAGTACTATACCACCCAAGTTACCTTAAAAACTTAGGTTTTGGAAATACGGGTGATTAAAATAGTCGCTTTGGATGTGTGGACAGTGATCCACCTAAGTTTGACATAAAATATAAAATAAATACGGCAGTGTGTCAGCATGACGAACACGTAGGGTGATGAAATAGGACCAGAACTTCTGTATTATACCACCCAAGTTACCGTAAAAACTTAGGTTTTGGAAATATGGCTGATTAAAGTAGTCGCATTGAGATGTGCGGACAGCGATTTGTCAAATTATGACATGAAAAATAAAATAAATACGGAAGTGTGCCAACATGACGTACACATAGGATGAAAGAATAGGACCAGAACTTTAGTACTCTACCACCCAAGTTACCGTAAAAACTTAGGTTTTGGAAATACGGGTGATTAAAATAGTCGCTTTGGATATGTGGAGAGTGATCCACCTAAGTTTGACATAAAATATAAAATAAATACGGCAGTGTGTCAGCATGACGTACACGTAGGGTGATGAAATAGGACCAGAACTTCTGTATTATACCACCCAAGTTACCGTAAAAACTTAGGTTTTGGAAATATGGCTGATTAAAGTAGTCGCATTGAGATGTGCGGACAGCGATTTGTCAAAGTATGACATGAAAAATAAAATAAATACGGAAGTGTGCCAACATGACGTACACATAGGATGATAGAATAGGTCCTGAAATTTAGTATTATACCACCCAAGTTACCTTAAAAACTTAGGTTTTGGAAATATGGGTGATTAAATTAGTCGCTATGCGATGTGCGGACAACGATTTGTCTAAGTTTGACATGAAATATAATAATAAATACGGAAGTGTGCCAACATTACGTACATATAGGGTGATTGAATAGGACCAGAACTTCTGTATTATACCAACCAAGTTACCGTAAAAACTTAGGTTTTGGAAATATGGCTGAATAAAGTAGTCGCATTGAGATGTGCGGACAGAGATTTGTCGAAGTTTGACACGAAATATAAAAAAAATACGGAGGTGTGCCAACATGACGTACACATAGGATGATAGAATAGGTCCAGAACTTTAGTACTATACCACCCAAGTTACCTTAAAAACTTAGGTTTTGGAAATACGGGTGATTAAAATAGTCGCTTTGGATGTCTAAACAGCGATCCACCTAAGTTTGACATAAAATATAAAATAAATACGGCAGTGTGTCAGCATGACGTGCACGTAGGGTGATAGAATAGGACCAGAACTTTAGTACTATACCACCCAAGTTACCTTAAAAACTTAGGTTTTGGAAATACGGGTGATTAAAATAGTCGCTTTGGATGTGTGGACAGTGATCCACCTAAGTTTGACATAAAATATAAAATAAATACAGCAGTGTGTCAGCATGACGTACACGTAGGGTGATTAAATAGGACCAGAACTTCTGTATTATACCACCCAAGTTACCGTAAAAACTTAGGTTTTGGAAATATGGCTGATTAAAGTAGTCGCATTGAGATGTGCGGACAGCGATTTGTCAAAGTATGACATGAAATATAAAATAAATACGGCAGTGTGTCAGCATGACGTACACATAGGATGATAAAATAGGTCCTGAAATTTAGTATTATACCACCCAAGTTACCTTAAAAACTTAGGTTTTGGAAATATGGCTAATTAAAGTAGTCGCTATGCGATGTGCGGACAACGATTTGTCGAAGTTTGACACGAAATATAAAAAAAATACGGAGGTATGCCAACATGACGTACACATAGGACGATAGAATAGGTCCAGAACTTTAGTACTATACCACCCAAGTTACCTTAAAAACTTAGGTTTTGGAAATATGGGTGATTAAATTAGTCGCTATGCGATGTGCGGACAACGATTTGTCAAAGTATGACATGAAAAATAAAATAAATACGGAAGTGTGCCAACATGACGTACACATAGGATGATAGAATAGGTCCTGAAATTTAGTATTATACCACCCAAGTTACCGTAAAAACTTAGGTTTTGGAAATATGGGTGATTAAATTAGTCGCTATGCGATGTGCGGACAACGATTTGTCAAAGTTTGACATGAAATATAAAAATAAATACGGATTTGTGGATACATGACGTACACATAGGGTGATAGAATAGGACCAGAACTTCTGTATTATACCACCCAAGTTACCGTAAAAACTTAGGTTTTGGATATATGGGTGATTAAATTAGTCGCTATGCGATGTGCGGACAACGATTTGTCTAAGTTTAACATGAAATATAAAAATAAATACTGAATTGTGGATACATGAAGTACACGTAGGATGAAAGAATAGGAATAGAACTTTAGTACTATACCACCCAAGTTACCTTAAAAACTTAGGTTTTGGAAATATGGGTGATTAAATTAGTCGCTATGCGATGTGCGGACAACGATTTGTCTAAGTATGACATGAAATATAAAAAAAAATACGGAGGTGTGCCAACAAAACGTACACGTAGGGTGATAGAATAGGACCAGAACTTTAGTACTATACCACCCAAGTTACCTTAAAAACTTAGGTTTTGGAAATACGGGTGATTAAAATAGTCGCTTTGGATGTGTGGACAGTGATCCACCTTAGTTTGACATAAAATATAAAATAAATACGGCAGTGTGTCAGCATGACGTACACGTAGGGTGATGAAATAGGACCAGAACTTCTGTATTATACCACCCAAGTTACCGTAAAAACTTAGGTTTTGGAAATATAACTGATTAAAGTAGTCGCATTGAGATGTGCGGACAGCGAGTTGTCAAAGTATGACATGAAATATAAAACAAATACGGCAGTGTGTCAGCATGACGTACACGTAGGATGGAAGAATAGGACCAGAACTTTAGTACCATACTACCCAAGTTACCTTAAAAACTTAGGTTTTGGAAATATGGGTGATTAAATTAGTCGCTATGCGATGTGCGGACAACGATTTGTCTAAGTATGACATGAAATATAATAATAAATAAGGAGGTGTGCCAACATTACGTACACGTAGGGTAATAGAATAGGACCAGAACTTCTGTATTATACCACCCAAGTTACCGTAAAAACTTAGGTTTTGGAAATATGGCTGATTAAAGTAGTCGCATTGAGATGTGCGGACAGAGATTTGTCGAAGTTTGACACGAAATATAAAAAAAATACGGAGGTGTGCCAACATGACGTACACATAGGATGATAGAATAGGTCCAGAACTTTAGTACTATACCACCCAAGTTACTTTAAAAACTTAGGTTTTGGAAATATGGGTGATTAAATTAGTCGCTATGCGATGTGCGGACAACGATTTGTCAAAGTATGACATGAAAAATAAAATAAATACGGAAGTGTGCCAACACGACGTACACATAGGATGATAGAATAGGTCCTGAAATTTAGTATTATACCACCCAAGTTACCGTAAAAACTTAGGTTTTGGAAATATGGGTGATTAAATTAGTCGCTATGCGATGTGCGGACAACGATTTGTCTAAGTTTGACATGAAATATAAAAATAAATACGGAATTGTGGATACATGACGTACACATAGGGTGATAGAATAGGACCAGAACTTCTGTATTATACCACCCAAGTTACCGTAAAAACTTAGGTTTTGGAAATATGGGTGATTAAATTAGTCGCTATGCGATGGGCGGACAACGATTTGTCTAAGTTTAACATAAAATATAAAAATAAATACTGAATTGTGGATACATGACGTACAAGTAGGATGAAAGAATAGGAATAGAACTTTAGTACTATACCACCCAAGTTACCTTAAAAACTTAGGTTTTGGAAATATGGGTGATTAAATTAGTCGCTATGCGATGTGCGGACAACGATTTGTCTAAGTATGACATGAAATATAAAAAAAATACGGAGGTGTGCCAACATAACGTACACGTAGGGTGATAGAAAGACCAGAACTTTAGTACTATACCACCCAAGTTACCTTAAAAACTTAGGTTTTGGAAATACGGGTGATTAAAATAGTCGCTTTGGATGTGTGGACAACGATTTGTCTAAGTTTGACATGAAATATAAAAATAAATACGGAATTGTGGATACATGACGTACACATAGGGTGATAGAATAGGACCAGAACTTCTGTATTATACCACCCAAGTTACCGTAAAAACTTAGTTTTTGGAAATATGGCTGATTAAAGTAGTCGCATTGAGATGTGCGGACAGCGATTTGTCAAAGTATGACATGAAAAATAAAATAAATACGGAAGTGTGCCAACATGACGAACACATAGGATGATAGAATAGGTCCTGAAATTTAGTATTATACCACACAAGTTACCTTAAAAACTTGTGTTTTGGAAATATAAGTGATTAAATTAGTCGCTATGCGATGTGCGGACAACGATTTGTCTAAGTTTGACATGAAATATAAAAATAAATACGGAATTGTGGATACATGACGTACACATAGGGTGATAGAATAGGACCAGAACTTCTGTATTATACCAGCCAAGTTACCGTAAAAACTTAGGTTTTGGAAATATGGGTGATTAAATTAGTCGCATTGAGATGTGCGGACAGCGATTTGTCTAAGTTTGACATGAAATATAAAAATAAATACGGAATTGTGGATACATGACGTACACATAGGGTGATAGAATAGGACCAGAAAGTCTGTATTATACCACCCAAGTTACCGTAAAAACTTAGGTTTTGGAAATATGGCTGATTAAAGTAGTCGCATTGAGATGTGCGGACAGCGATTTGTCTAAGTTTGACATGAAATATAAAAACAAATACGGAATTGTGGATACATGACGTACACATAGGGTGATAGAATAGGTCCTGAAATTTAGTATTATACCACCCAAGTTACCTTAAAAACTTAGATTTTGGAAATATGGGTGATTAAATTAGTCGCTATGCGATGTGCGGACAACGATTTGTCTAAGTTTGACATGAAATATAAAAATAAATACGGCAGTGTGTCAGCATGACGTACACGTAGGGTGATGAAATAGGACCAGAACTTCTGTATTATACCACCCAAGTTACCGTAAAAACTTAGGTTTTGGAAATATGGCTGATTAAAGTAGTCGCATTGAGATGTGCGAACAGAGATTTGTCGAAGTTTGACACGAAATATAAAAAAAATACGGAGGTGTGCCAACATGACGTACACATAGGATGATAGAATAGGTCCAGAACTTTAGTACTATACCACCCAAGTTACCTTAAAAACTTAGGTTTTGGAAATATGGGTGATTAAATTAGTCGCTATGCAATGTGCGGACAACGATTTGTCAAAGTATGACATGAAAAATGAAATAAATACGGAAGTGTGCCAACATGACGTACACATAGGATGATAGAATAGGTCCTGAAATTTAGTATTATACCACCCAAGTTACCGTAAAAACTTAGGTTTTGGAAATACGGGTGATTAAATTAGTCGCTATGCGATGTGCGGACAACGATTTGTCTAAGTTTGACATGAAATATAAAAATAAATACGGAATTGTGGATACATGACGTACACATAGGGTGATAGAATAGGACCAGAACTTCTGTATTATACCACCCAAGTTACCGTAAAAACTTAGGTTTTGGAAATATGGGTGATTAAATTAGTCGCTATGCGATGTGCGGACAACGATTTGTCTAAGTTTAACATGAAATATAAAAATAAATACTGAATTGTGGATACATGACGTACACGTAGGATGAAAGAATAGGACCAGAACTTTAGTACTATACCACCCAAGTTACCTTAAAAACGTAGGTTTTGGAAATATGGGTGATTAAATTAGTCGCTATGCGATGTGCGGACAACGATTTGTCTAAGTATGACATGAAATATAAAAAAAATACGGAGGTGTGCCAACATAACGTACACGTAGGGTGATAGAATAGGACCAGAACTTTAGTACTATACCACCCAAGTTACCTTAAAAACTTAGGTTTTGGAAATACGGGTGATTAAAATAGTCGCTTTGGATGTGTGGACAACGATTTGTCTAAGTTTGATATGAAATATAAAAATAAATACGGAATTGTGGATACATGACGTACACATAGGGTGATAGAATAGGACCAAAACCTCTGTATTATACCACCCAAGTTACCGTAAAAACTTAGGTTTTGGAAATATAGCTGATTAAAGTAGTCGCATTGAGATGTGCGGACAGCGATTTGTCAAAGTATGACATGAAAAATAAAATAAATACGGAAGTGTGCCAACATGACGTACACATAGGATGATAGAATAGGTCCTGAAATTTAGTATCATACCACCCAAGTTACCTTAAAAACTTAGGTTTTGGAAATATGGGTGATTAAATTAGTCGCTATGCGATGTGCGGACAACGATTTGTCTAAGTTTGACATGAAATATAAAAATAAATACGGAATTGTGGATACATGACGTACACATAGGGTGATAGAATAGGACCAGAACTTCTGTATTATACCACCCAAGTTACCGTAAAAACTTAGGTTTAAAAAATATGGGTGATTAAATTAGTCGCTATGCGATGTGCGGACAACGATTTGTCGAAGTTTGACACGAAATATAAAAAAATACGGAGGTGTGCCAACATGACGTACACATAGGATGATAGAATAGGTCCAGAACTTTAGTACTATACCACCCAAGTTACCGTATAAACTTAGGTTTTGGAAATATGGGTGATTAAATTAGTCGCTATGCGATGTGCGGACAACGATTTGTCTAAGTTTGACATGAAATATAAAAATAAATACGGAATTGTGGATACATGACGTACACATAGGGTGATAGAATAGGACCAGAACTTCTGTACTATACCACCCAAGTTACCTTAAAATCTTAGGTTTTGGATATATGGGTGATTAAAGTAGTCGCATTGAGATGTGCGGACAGAGATTTGTCGACGTTTGACACGAAATATAAAAAAAATACGGAGGTGTGCCAACATGACGTACACATAGGGTGATAGAATAGGTCCAGAACTTTAGTACTATACCACCCAAGTTACCTTAAAAACTTAGGTTTTGGAAATACGGGTGATTAAAATAGTCGCTTTGGATGTGTGGACAGTGATCCACCTAAGTTTGACATAAAATATAAAATAAATACGGCAGTGTGTCAGCATGACGTACACGTAGGGTGATGAAATAGGACCAGAACTTCTGTAAAATATACCACCCAAGTTACTGTAAAAACTTAGGTTTTGGAAATATGGCTGATTAAAGTAGTCGCATTGAGATGTGCGGACAGCGATTTGTCAAAGTATGACATGAAATATAATATAAATACGGCAGTGTGTCAGCATGACGTACACGTAGGATGAAAGAATAGGACCAGAACTTTAGTACTATACCACCCAAGTTACCTTAAAAACTTAGGTTTTGGAAATATGGGTGATTAAATTAGTCGCTATGCGATGTGCGGACAACGATTTGTCTAAGTATGACATGAAATATAATAATAAATACGGAGGTGTGCCAACATTACGTACACGTAGGGTGATAGAATAGGACCAGAACCTCTGTATTATACCACCCAAGTTACCGTAAAAACTTAGGTTTTGGAAATATGGCTGATTAAAGTAGTCGCATTGAGATGTGCGGACAGAGATTTGTCGAAGTTTGACACGAAATATAAAAAAAATACGGAGGTGTGCCAACATGACGTACACATAGGATGATAGAATAGGTCCTGAAATTTAGTATCATACCACCCAAGTTACCTTAAAAACTTAGGTTTTGGAAATATGGGTGATTAAATTAGTCGCTATGCGATGTGCGGACAACGATTTGTCTAAGTTTGACATGAAATATAAAAATAAATACGGAATTGTGGATACATGACGTACACATAGGGTGATAGAATAGGACCAGAACTTCTGTATTATACCACCCAAGTTACCGTAAAAACTTAGGTTTTGGAAATATGGGTGATTAAATTAGTCGCATTGAGATGTGCGGACAGCGATTTGTCTAAGTTTGACATGAAACATAAAAATAAATACGGAATTGTGGATACATGACGTACACATAGGGTGATAGAATAGGACCAGAACTTCTGTATTATACCACCCAAGTTACCGTAAAAACTTAGGTTTTGGAAATATGGGTGATTAAATTAGTCGCTATGCGATGTGCGGACAACGATTTGTCGAAGTTTGACACGAAATATAAAAAAATACGGAGGTGTGCCAACATGACGTACACATAGGATGATAGAATAGGTCCAGAACTTTAGTACTATACCACCCAAGTTACCGTATAAACTTAGGTTTTGGAAATATGGGTGATTAAATTAGTCGCTATGCGATGTGCGGACAACGATTTGTCTAAGTTTGACATGAAATATAAAAATAAATACGGAATTGTGGATACATGACGTACACATAGGGTGATAGAATAGGACCAGAACTTCTGTACTATACCACCCAAGTTACCTTAAAATCTTAGGTTTTGGATATATGGGTGATTAAATTAGTCGCTATGCGATGTGCGGACAACGATTTGTCTAAGTATGACAGGAAATATAATAATAAATACGGAGGTGTGCCAACATTACGTACATATAGGGTGATAGAATAGGACCAGAACTTCTGTATTATACCACCCAAGTTACCGTAAAAACTTAGGTTTTGGAAATATGGCTGATTAAAGTAGTCGCATTGAGATGTGCGGACAGAGATTTGTCGACGTTTGACACGAAATATAAAAAAAATACGGAGGTGTGCCAACATGACGTACACATAGGATGATAGAATAGGTCCAGAACTTTAGTACTATACCACCCAAGTTACCTTAAAAACTTAGGTTTTGGAAATACGGGTGATTAAAATAGTCGCTTTGGATGTGTGGACAGTGATCCACCTAAGTTTGACATGAAATATAAAAATAAATACGGAATTGTGGATACATGACGTACACATAGGGTGATAGAATAGGACCAGAACTTCTGTATTATACCACCCAAGTTACCGTAAAAACTTAGGTTTTGGAAATATGGGTGATTAAATTAGTCGCATTGAGATGTGCGGACAGCGATTTGTCTAAGTTTGACATGAAACATAAAAATAAATACGGAATTGTGGATACATGACGTACACATAGGGTGATAGAATAGGACCAGAACTTCTGTATTATACCACCCAAGTTACCGTAAAAACTTAGGTTTTGGAAATATGGGTGATTAAATTAGTCGCTATGCGATGTGCGGACAACGATTTGTCGAAGTTTGACACGAAATATAAAAAAATACGGAGGTGTGCCAACATGACGTACACATAGGATGATAGAATAGGTCCAGAACTTTAGTACTATACCACCCAAGTTACCGTATAAACTTAGGTTTTGGAAATATGGGTGATTAAATTAGTCGCTATGCGATGTGCGGACAACGATTTGTCTAAGTTTGACATGAAATATAAAAATAAATACGGAATTGTGGATACATGACGTACACATAGGGTGATAGAATAGGACCAGAACTTCTGTACTATACCACCCAAGTTACCTTAAAATCTTAGGTTTTGGATATATGGGTGATTAAATTAGTCGCTATGCGATGTGCGGACAACGATTTGTCTAAGTATGACAGGAAATATAATAATAAATACGGAGGTGTGCCAACATTACGTACATATAGGGTGATAGAATAGGACCAGAACTTCTGTATTATACCACCCAAGTTACCGTAAAAACTTAGGTTTTGGAAATATGGCTGATTAAAGTAGTCGCATTGAGATGTGCGGACAGAGATTTGTCGACGTTTGACACGAAATATAAAAAAAATACGGAGGTGTGCCAACATGACGTACACATAGGATGATAGAATAGGTCCAGAACTTTAGTACTATACCACCCAAGTTACCTTAAAAACTTAGGTTTTGGAAATACGGGTGATTAAAATAGTCGCTTTGGATGTGTGGACAGTGATCCACCTAAGTTTGACATAAAATATAAAATAAATACGGCAGTGTGTCAGCATGACGTACACGTAGGGTGATGAAATAGGACCAGAACTTCTGTAAAATATACCACCCAAGTTACTGTAAAAACTTAGGTTTTGGAAATATGGCTGATTAAAGTAGTCGCATTGAGATGTGCGGACAGCGATTTGTCAAAGTATGACATGAAATATAAAATAAATACGGCAGTGTGTCAGCATGACGTACACGTAGGATGAAAGAATAGGACCAGAACTTTAGTACTATACCACCCAAGTTACCTTAAAAACTTAGGTTTTGGAAATATGGGTGATTAAATTAGTCGCTATGCGATGTGCGGACAACGATTTGTCTAAGTATGACATGAAATATAATAATAAATACGGAGGTGTGCCAACATTACGTACACGTAGGGTGATAGAATAGGACCAGAACCTCTGTATTATACCACCCAAGTTACCGTAAAAACTTAGGTTTTGGAAATATGGCTGATTAAAGTAGTCGCATTGAGATGTGCGGACAGAGATTTGTCGAAGTTTGACACGAAATATAAAAAAATACGGAGGTGTGCCAACATGACGTACACATAGGATGATAGAATAGGTCCAGAACTTTAGTACTATACCAACCAAGTTACCTTAAAAACTTAGGTTTTGGAAATATGGGTGATTAAATTAGTCGCTATGCGATGTGCGGACAACGATTTGTCTAAGTTTGACATGAAATATAAAAATAAATACGGAATTGTGGATACATGACGTACACATAGGGTGATAGAATAGGACCAGAACTTCTGTATTATACCACCCAAGTTACCGTAAAAACTTAGGTTTTGGAAATATGGGTGATTAAATTAGTCGCTATGCGATGTGCGGACAACGATTTGTCTAAGTTTGACATGAAATATAAAAATAAATACGGAATTGTGGATACTTGACGTACACATAGGGTGATAGAATAGGACCAGTACTTCTGTATTATACCACCCAAGTTACCGTAAAAACTTAGGTTTTGGAAATATTGGTGATTAAATTAGTCGCTATGCGATGTGCGGACAACGATTTGTCGAAGTTTGACACGAAATATAAAAAAAATACGGAGGTGTGCCAACATGACGTACACAAAGAATGATAGAATAGGTCCAGAACTTTAGTACTATACCACCCAAGTTACCGTAAAACTTAGGTTTTGGAAATATGGGTGATTAAATTAGTCGCTATGCGATGTGCGGACAACGATTTGTCTAAGTTTGACATGAAATATAAAAATAAATACGGAATTTTTGATACATGACGTACACATTGGGTGATAGAATAGGTCCAGAACTTTAGTACTATATCACCCAAGTTACCGTAAAAACTTAGGTTTTGGAAATATGGGTGATTAAATTAGTCGCTATGCGATGTGCGGACAACGATTTGTCTAAGTATGACATGAAATATAATAATAAATACGGAGGTGTGCCAACATTACGTACACGTAGGGTGATAGAATAGGACCAGAACTTCTGTATTATACCACCCAAGTTACCGTAAAAACTTAGGTTTTGGAAATATGGCTGATTAAAGTAGTCGCATTGAGATGTGCGGACAGAGATTTGTCGAAGTTTGACACGAAATATAAAAAAAATATGGAGGTGTGCCAACATGACGTACACATAGGATGATAGAATAGGTCCAGAACTTTAGTACTATACCACCCAAGTTACCTTAAAAACGTAGGTTTTGGAAATACGGGTGATTAAATTAGTCGCTTTGGATGTGTGGACAGTGATCCACCTAAGTTTGACATAAAATATAAAATAAATACGGCAGTGTGTCAGCATGACGTACACGTAGGGTGATGAAATAGGACCATAACTTCTGTATAATACCACCCAAGTTACCGTAAAAACTTAGGTTTTGGAAATATGGCTGATTAAAGTAGACGCATTGAGATGTGCGGACAGCGATTTGTCAAAGTATGACATGAAAAATAAAATAAATACGGAAGTGTGCCAACATGACGTACACATAGGATGATAGAATTGGTCCTGAAATTTAGTATTATACCACCCAAGTTACCTTAAAAACTTAGGTTTTGGAAATATGGGTGATTAAATTAGTCGCTATGCGATGTGCGGACAACGATTTGTCTAAGTTTGACATGAAATATAAAAATAAATACGGAATTGTGGATACAAAACGTACACATAGGGTGATAGAATAGGACCAGAACTTCTGTATTATACCACCCAAGTTACCGTAAAAACTTAGGTTTTGGAAATATGGCTGATTAAAGTAGTCGCATTGAGATGTGCGGACAGCGATTTTTCAAAGTATGACATGAAAAATAAAATAAATACGGAAGTGTGCCAACATGACGTACACATAGGATGATAGAATAGGTCCTGAAATTTAGTATTATACCATCCAAGTTACCTTAAAAACTTAGGTTTTGGAAATATGGGTGATTAAATTAGTCGCTATGCGATGTGCGGACAACGATTTGTCTAAGTTTGACATGAAATATAAAAATAAATACGGAGGTGTGCCAACATTACGTACACGTAGGGTGAAAGAATAGGACCAGAACGTCTGTATTATACCACCCAAGTTACCGTAAAAACTTAGGTTTTGGAAATATGGCTGATTAAAGTAGTCGCATTGAGATGTGCGGACAGCGATTTGTCAAAGTATGACATGAAAAATAAAATAAATACGGAAGTGTGCCAACATGACGTACACATAGGATGATAGAATAGGTCCTGAAATTTAGTATTATACCACCCAAGTTACCTTAAAAACTTAGGTTTTGGAAATATGGGTGATTAAATTAGTCGCTATGCGATGTGCGGACAACGATTTGTCTAAGTTTGACATGAAATATAAAAATAAATACGGAATTGTGGATACATGACGTACACGTAGGGTGATAGAATAGGACCAGAACTTCTGTATTATACCACCCAAGTTACCGAAAAAACTTAGGTTTTGGAAATATGGCTGATTAAAGTAGTCGCATTGAGATGTGCGGACAGCGATTTGTCAAAGTATGACATGAAAAATAAAATAAATACGGAAGTGTGCCAACATGACGTACACATAGGATGATAGAATAGGTCCTGCAATTTCGTATTATACCACCCAAGTTACCTTAAAAACTTAGGTTTTGGAAATATGGGTGATTAAATTAGTCGCTTTTGATGTGTGGACAGTGATCCACCTAAGTTTGACATAAAATATAAAATAAATACGGCAGTGTGTCAGCATGAAGTACACGTAGGGTGATGAAATAGGACCAGAACTTCTGTATTATACCACCCAAGTTACCGTAAAAACTTAGGTTTTGGAAATATGGATGATTAAAGTAGTCGCATTGAGATGTGCGGACAGCGATTTGTCAAAGTATGACATGAAAAATAAAATAAATACGGAAGTGTGCCAACATGACGTACACATAGGATGATAGAATAGGTCCTGAAATTTAGTATTATACCACCCAAGTTACCTTAAAAACTTAGGTTTTGGAAATATGGGTGATTAAATTAGTCGCTATGCGATGTGCGGACAACGATTTGTCTAAGTTTGACATGAAATATAAAAATAAATACGGAATTGTGGATACAAAACGTACACATAGGGTGATAGAATAGGACCAGAACTTCTGTATTATACCACCCAAGTTACCGTAAAAACTTAGGTTTTGGAAATATGGCTGATTAAAGTAGTCGCATTGAGATGTGCGGACAGCGATTTTTCAAAGTATGACATGAAAAATAAAATAAATACGGAAGTGTGCCAACATGACATACACATAGGATGATAGAATAGGTCCTGAAATTTAGTATTATACCACCCAAGTTACCTTAAAAACTTAGGTTTTGGAAATATAGGTGATTAAATTAGTCGCTATGCGATGTGCGGACAACGATTTGTGTAAGTTTGACATGAAATATAAAAATAAATACGGAGGTGTGCCAACATTACGTACACGTAGGGTGAAAGAATAGGACCAGAACTTCTGTATTATACCACCCAAGTTACCGTAAAAACTTAGGTTTTGGAAATATGGCTGATTAAAGTAGTCGCATTGAGATGTGCGGACATCGATTTGTCAAAGTATGACATGAAAAATAAAATAAATACGGAAGTGTGCCAACATGACGTACACATAGGATGATAGAATAGGTCCTGAAATTTAGTATTATACCACCCAAGTTACCTTAAAAACTTAGGTTTTGGAAATATGGGTGATTAAATTAGTCGCTATGCGATGTGCGGAGAACGATTTGTCTAAGTATGACATGAAATATAAAAATAAATACGGAATTGTGGATACATGACGTACACGTAGGGTGATAGAATAGGACCAGAACTTCTGTATTATACCACCCAAGTTACCGTAAAAATTTAGGTTTTGGAAATATGGGTGATTAAATTAGTCGCTTTGGATGTGTGGACAGTGATCCACCTAAGTTTGACATAAAATATAAAATAAATACGGAAGTGTGTCAGCATGACGTACACGTAGGATGAAAGAATAGGACCAGAACTTTAGTACTATACCACCCAAGTTACCTTAAAAACTTAGGTTTTGGAAATATGGGTGATTAAATTAGTCGCTATGCGATGTGCGGACAACGGTTTGTTTAAGTATGACATGAAATATAATAATAAATACGGAGGTGTGCCAACATTACGTACACGTAGGGTGATAGAATAGGACCAGAACTTCTGTATTATACCACCCAAGTTACCATAAAAACTTGGGTTTTGGAAATATGGCTGATTAAAGTAGTCGCATTGAGATGTGCGGACAGAGATTTGTCGAAGTTTGACACGAAATATAAAAAAAATACGGAGGTGTGCCAACATGACGTACACATAGGATGATAGAATAGGTCCAGAACTTTAGTACTATACCACCCAAGTTACCGTAAAAACTTAGGTTTTGGAAATATGGGTGATTAAAGTAGTCGCATTGAGATGTGCGGACAGCGATTTGTCTAAGTTTGACATGAAATATAAAAATAAATACGGAATTGTGGATACATGACGTACACATAGGGTGATAGAATAGGACCAGAACTTCTGTATTATACCACCCAAGTTACCGTAAAAACAGGTTTTGGAAATATGGGTGATTAAATTAGTCGCTATGCGATGTGTGGACAACGATTTGTCGAAGTTTGACACGAAATATAAAAAAAATACGGAGGTGTGCCAACATGACGTACACATAGGATGATAGAATAGGTCCAGAACTTTAGTACTATACCACCCAAGTTACCTTAAAAACTTAGGTTTTGGAAATATGGGTGATTAAATTAGTCGCATTGAGATGTGCGGACAGAGATTTGTCAAAGTATGACATAAAAAATAAAATAAATACGGAAGTGTGCCAACATTACATACACGTAGGGTGATAGAATAGGACCAGAAACTTCTGTATTATACCACCCAAGTTACCATAAAAACTTGGGTTTTGGAAATATGGCTGATTAAAGTAGTCGCATTGAGATGTGCGGACAGAGATTTGTCGAAGTTTGACACGAAATATAAAAAAAATACGGAGGTGTGCCAACATGACGTACACATAGGATGATAGAATAGGTCCAGAACTTTAGTACTATACCACCCAAGTTACCGTAAAAACTTAGGTTTTGGAATTATGGGTGATTAAAGTAGTCGCATTGAGATGTGCGGACAGAGATTTGTCGAAGTTTGACACGAAATATAAAAATAAATACGGAATTGTGGATACATGACGTACACGTAGGGTGATAGAATAGGACCAGAACTTCTGTATTATACCACCCAAGTTACCGTAAGAACTTAGGTTTTGGAAAAATGGGTGATTACATTAGTCGCATTGAGATGTGCGGACAGAGATTTGTCAAAGTATGACATGAAAAATAAAATAAATACGGAAGTGTGCCAACATGACGTACACATAGGATGATAGAATAGGTCCTGAAATTTAGTATTATACCACCCAAGATACCTTAAAAACTTAGGTTTTGGAAATATGGGTGATTAAATTAGTCGCATTGAGATGTGCGGACAGTGATCCACCTAAGTTTGACATAAAATATAAAATAAATACGGCAGTGTGTCAGCATGACGTACACGTAGGGTGATGAAATAGGACCAGAACTTCTGTATTATACCACCCAAGTTACCGTAAAAACTTAGGTTTTAGGAAATATGGGTGATTAAATTAGTCGCTATGCGATGTGCGGACAACGATTTGTCTAAGTTTGACATGAATTATAAAAATAAATACGGCAGTGTGTCAGCATGAAGTACACGTAGGGTGATGAAATAGGACCAGGACTTCTGTATTATACCACCCAAGTTACCGTAAAAACTTAGGTTTTGGAAATATGGATGATTAAAGTAGTCGCATTGAGATGTGCGGACAGCGATTTGTCAAAGTATGACATGAAAAATAAAATAAATACGGAAGTGTGCCAACATGACGTACACATAGGATGATAGAATAGGTCCTGAAATTTAGTATTATACCACCCAAGTTACCTTAAAAACTTAGGTTTTGGAAATATGGGTGATTAAATTAGTCGCTATGCGATGTGCGGACAACGATTTGTCTAAGTTTGACATGAAATATAAAAATAAATACGGAATTGTGGATACAAAACGTACACATAGGGTGATAGAATAGGACCAGAACTTCTGTATTATACCACCCAAGTTACCGTAAAAACTTAGGTTTTGGAAATATGGCTGATTAAAGTAGTCGCATTGAGATGTGCGGACAGCGATTTTTCAAAGTATGACATGAAAAATAAAATAAATACGGAAGTGTGCCAACATGACATACACATAGGATGATAGAATAGGTCCTGAAATTTAGTATTATACCACCCAAGTTACCTTAAAAACTTAGGTTTTGGAAATATAGGTGATTAAATTAGTCGCTATGCGATGTGCGGACAACGATTTGTGTAAGTTTGACATGAAATATAAAAATAAATACGGAGGTGTGCCAACATTACGTACACGTAGGGTGAAAGAATAGGACCAGAACTTCTGTATTATACCACCCAAGTTACCGTAAAAACTTAGGTTTTGGAAATATGGCTGATTAAAGTAGTCGCATTGAGATGTGCGGACATCGATTTGTCAAAGTATGACATGAAAAATAAAATAAATACGGAAGTGTGCCAACATGACGTACACATAGGATGATAGAATAGGTCCTGAAATTTAGTATTATACCACCCAAGTTACCTTAAAAACTTAGGTTTTGGAAATATGGGTGATTAAATTAGTCGCTATGCGATGTGCGGAGAACGATTTGTCTAAGTATGACATGAAATATAAAAATAAATACGGAATTGTGGATACATGACGTACACGTAGGGTGATAGAATAGGACCAGAACTTCTGTATTATACCACCCAAGTTACCGTAAAAATTTAGGTTTTGGAAATATGGGTGATTAAATTAGTCGCTTTGGATGTGTGGACAGTGATCCACCTAAGTTTGACATAAAATATAAAATAAATACGGAAGTGTGTCAGCATGACGTACACGTAGGATGAAAGAATAGGACCAGAACTTTAGTACTATACCACCCAAGTTACCTTAAAAACTTAGGTTTTGGAAATATGGGTGATTAAATTAGTCGCTATGCGATGTGCGGACAACGGTTTGTTTAAGTATGACATGAAATATAATAATAAATACGGAGGTGTGCCAACATTACGTACACGTAGGGTGATAGAATAGGACCAGAACTTCTGTATTATACCACCCAAGTTACCATAAAAACTTGGGTTTTGGAAATATGGCTGATTAAAGTAGTCGCATTGAGATGTGCGGACAGAGATTTGTCGAAGTTTGACACGAAATATAAAAAAAATACGGAGGTGTGCCAACATGACGTACACATAGGATGATAGAATAGGTCCAGAACTTTAGTACTATACCACCCAAGTTACCGTAAAAACTTAGGTTTTGGAAATATGGGTGATTAAAGTAGTCGCATTGAGATGTGCGGACAGCGATTTGTCTAAGTTTGACATGAAATATAAAAATAAATACGGAATTGTGGATACATGACGTACACATAGGGTGATAGAATAGGACCAGAACTTCTGTATTATACCACCCAAGTTACCGTAAAAACAGGTTTTGGAAATATGGGTGATTAAATTAGTCGCTATGCGATGTGCGGACAACGATTTGTCGAAGTTTGACACGAAATATAAAAAAAATACGGAGGTGTGCCAACATGACGTACACATAGGATGATAGAATAGGTCCAGAACTTTAGTACTATACCACCCAAGTTACCTTAAAAACTTAGGTTTTGGAAATATGGGTGATTAAATTAGTCGCATTGAGATGTGCGGACAGAGATTTGTCAAAGTATGACATAAAAAATAAAATAAATACGGAAGTGTGCCAACATTACATACACGTAGGGTGATAGAATAGGACCAGAACTTCTGTATTATACCACCCAAGTTACCATAAAAACTTGGGTTTTGGAAATATGGCTGATTAAAGTAGTCGCATTGAGATGTGCGGACAGAGATTTGTCGAAGTTTGACACGAAATATAAAAAAAATACGGAGGTGTGCCAACATGACGTACACATAGGATGATAGAATAGGTCCAGAACTTTAGTACTATACCACCCAAGTTACCGTAAAAACTTAGGTTTTGGAATTATGGGTGATTAAAGTAGTCGCATTGAGATGTGCGGACAGAGATTTGTCGAAGTTTGACACGAAATATAAAAATAAATACGGAATTGTGGATACATGACGTACACGTAGGGTGATAGAATAGGACCAGAACTTCTGTATTATACCACCCAAGTTACCGTAAGAACTTAGGTTTTGGAAATATGGGTGATTACATTAGTCGCATTGAGATGTGCGGACAGAGATTTGTCAAAGTATGACATGAAAAATAAAATAAATACGGAAGTGTGCCAACATGACGTACACATAGGATGATAGAATAGGTCCTGAAATTTAGTATTATACCACCCAAGATACCTTAAAAACTTAGGTTTTGGAAATATGGGTGATTAAATTAGTCGCATTGAGATGTGCGGACAGTGATCCACCTAAGTTTGACATAAAATATAAAATAAATACGGCAGTGTGTCAGCATGACGTACACGTAGGGTGATGAAATAGGACCAGAACTTCTGTATTATACCACCCAAGTTACCGTAAAAACTTAGGTTTTAGGAAATATGGGTGATTAAATTAGTCGCTATGCGATGTGCGGACAACGATTTGTCTAAGTTTGACATGAAATATAAAAATAAATACGGAATTGTGGATACATGACGTACACGTAGGGTGATAGAATAGGACCAGAACTTCTGTATTATACCACCCAAGTTACCGTAAAAACTTAGGTTTTGGAAATATGGGTGATTAAATTAGTCGCTATGCGATGTGCGGACAACGATTTGTCTAAGTTTGACATGAAATATAAAAATAAATACGGCAGTGTGTCAGCATGAAGTACACGTAGGGTGATGAAATAGGACCAGAACTTCTGTATTATACCACCCAAGTTACCGTAAAAACTTAGGTTTTGGAAATATGGATGATTAAAGTAGTCGCATTGAGATGTGCGGACAGCGATTTGTCAAAGTATGACATGAAAAATAAAATAAATACGGAAGTGTGCCAACATGACGTACACATAGGATGATAGAATAGGTCCTGAAATTTAGTATTATACCACCCAAGTTACCTTAAAAACTTAGGTTTTGGAAATATGGGTGATTAAATTAGTCGCTATGCGATGTGCGGACAACGATTTGTCTAAGTTTGACATGAAATATAAAAATAAATACGGAATTGTGGATACAAAACGTACACATAGGGTGATAGAATAGGACCAGAACTTCTGTATTATACCACCCAAGTTACCGTAAAAACTTAGGTTTTGGAAATATGGCTGATTAAAGTAGTCGCATTGAGATGTGCGGACAGCGATTTTTCAAAGTATGACATGAAAAATAAAATAAATACGGAAGTGTGCCAACATGACATACACATAGGATGATACAATAGGTCCTGAAATTTAGTATTATACCACCCAAGTTACCTTAAAAACTTAGGTTTTGGAAATATAGGTGATTAAATTAGTCGCTATGCGATGTGCGGACAACGATTTGTGTAAGTTTGACATGAAATATAAAAATAAATACGGAGGTGTGCCAACATTACGTACACGTAGGGTGAAAGAATAGGACCAGAACTTCTGTATTATACCACCCAAGTTACCGTAAAAACTTAGGTTTTGGAAATATGGCTGATTAAAGTAGTCGCATTGAGATGTGCGGACATCGATTTGTCAAAGTATGACATGAAAAATAAAATAAATACGGAAGTGTGCCAACATGACGTACACATAGGATGATAGAATAGGTCCTGAAATTTAGTATTATACCACCCAAGTTACCTTAAAAACTTAGGTTTTGGAAATATGGGTGATTAAATTAGTCGCTATGCGATGTGCGGAGAACGATTTGTCTAAGTATGACATGAAATATAAAAATAAATACGGAATTGTGGATACATGACGTACACGTAGGGTGATAGAATAGGACCAGAACTTCTGTATTATACCACCCAAGTTACCGTAAAAATTTAGGTTTTGGAAATATGGGTGATTAAATTAGTCGCTTTGGATGTGTGGACAGTGATCCACCTAAGTTTGACATAAAATATAAAATAAATACGGAAGTGTGTCAGCATGACGTACACGTAGGATGAAAGAATAGGACCAGAACTTTAGTACTATACCACCCAAGTTACCTTAAAAACTTAGGTTTTGGAAATATGGGTGATTAAATTAGTCGCTATGCGATGTGCGGACAACGGTTTGTTTAAGTATGACATGAAATATAATAATAAATACGGAGGTGTGCCAACATTACGTACACGTAGGGTGATAGAATAGGACCAGAACTTCTGTATTATACCACCCAAGTTACCATAAAAACTTGGGTTTTGGAAATATGGCTGATTAAAGTAGTCGCATTGAGATGTGCGGACAGAGATTTGTCGAAGTTTGACACGAAATATAAAAAAAATACGGAGGTGTGCCAACATGACGTACACATAGGATGATAGAATAGGTCCAGAAATTTAGTACTATACCACCCAAGTTACCGTAAAAACTTAGGTTTTGGAAATATGGGTGATTAAAGTAGTCGCATTGAGATGTGCGGACAGCGATTTGTCTAAGTTTGACATGAAATATAAAAATAAATACGGAATTGTGGATACATGACGTACACATAGGGTGATAGAATAGGACCAGAACTTCTGTATTATACCACCCAAGTTACCGTAAAAACAGGTTTTGGAAATATGGGTGATTAAATTAGTCGCTATGCGATGTGCGGACAACGATTTGTCGAAGTTTGACACGAAATATAAAAAAAATACGGAGGTGTGCCAACATGACGTACACATAGGATGATAGAATAGGTCCTGAAATTTAGTATTATACCACCCAAGATACCTTAAAAACTTAGGTTTTGGAAATATGGGTGATTAAATTAGTCGCATTGAGATGTGCGGACAGTGATCCACCTAAGTTTGACATAAAATATAAAATAAATACGGCAGTGTGTCAGCATGACGTACACGTAGGGTGATGAAATAGGACCAGAACTTCTGTATTATACCACCCAAGTTACCGTAAAAACTTAGGTTTTGGAAATATGGGTGATTAAATTAGTCGCTATGCGATGTGCGGACAACGATTTGTCTAAGTTTGACATGAAATATAAAAATAAATACGGAATTGTGGATACATGACGTACACGTAGGGTGATAGAATAGGACCAGAACTTCTGTATTATACCACCCAAGTTACCGTAAAAACTTAGGTTTTGGAAATATGGGTGATTAAATTAGTCGCTATGCGATGTGCGGACAACGATTTGTCTAAGTTTGACATGAAATATAAAAATAAATACGGAATTGTGGATACATGACGTACACGTAGGGTGATAGAATAGGACCAAAACTTCTGTATTATACCACCCAAGTTACCGTAAAAACTTAGGTTTTGGAAATATGGCTGATTAAAGTAGTCGCATTGAGATGTGCGGACAGCGATTTGTCAAAGTATGACATGAAAAATAAAATAAATACGGAAGTGTGCCAACATGACGTACACATAGGATGATAGAATAGGTCCTGAAATTTAGTATTATACCACCCAAGTTACCTTAAAAACTTAGGTTTTGGAAATATGGGTGATTAAATTAGTCGCTATGCGATGTGCGGACAGCGATTTGTCTAAGTTTGACATGAAATATAAAAATAAATACGGAATTGTGGATACATGACGTACACATAGGGTGATAGAATAGGACCAGAACTTCTGTATTATACCACCCAAGTTACCGTAAAAATTTAGGTTTTGGAAATATGGGTGATTAAATTAGTCGCTTTGGATGTGTGGACAGTGATCCACCTAAGTTTGATATAAAATATAAAATAAACACGGAAGTGTGTCAGCATGACGTACACGTAGGATGAAAGAATAGGACCAGAACTTTAGTACTATACCACCCAAGTTACCTTAAAAACTTAGGTTTTGGAAATATGGATGATTAAATTAGTCGCTATGCGATGTGCGGACAACGATTTGTCTAAGTATGACATGAAATATAATAATAAATACGGAGGTGTGCCAACATTACGTACACGTAGGGTGATAGAATAGGACCAGAACTTCTGTATTATACCTCCCAAGTTACCGTAAAAACTTAGGTTTTGGAAATATGGCTGATTAAAGTAGTCGCATTGAGATGTGCGGACAGAGATTTGTCGAAGTTTGACACGAAATATAAAAAAAATACGGAAGTGTGCCAACATGACGTACACATAGGATGATAGAATAGGTCCAGAACTTTAGTACTATACCACCCAAGTTACCGTAAAAACTTAGGTTTTGGAAATATGGGTGATTAAAGTAGTCGCATTGAGATGTGCGGACAGCGATTTGTCTAAGTTTGACATGAAATATAAAAATAAATACGGAATTGTGGATACATGACGTACACATAGGGTGATAGAATAGGACCAGAACTTCTGTATTATACCACCCAAGTTACCGTAAAAACAGGTTTTGGAAATATGGGTGATTAAATTAGTCGCTATGCGATGTGCGGACAACGATTTGTCGAAGTTTGACACGAAATATAAAAAAAAAACGGAGCTGTGCCAACATGACGTACACATAGGATGATAGAATAGGTCCAGAACTCTAGTACTATACCACCCAAGTTACCTTAAAAACTTAGGTTGTGGAAATATGGGTGATTAAATTAGTCGCATTGAGATGTGCGGACAGAGATTTATCAAAGTATGACATGAAAAATAAAATAAATACGGAAGTGTGCCAACATTACGTACACGTAGGGTGATAGAATAGGACCAGAACTTCTGTATTATACCACCCAAGTTACCGTAAAAACTTAGGTTTTGGAAATATGGCTGTTTAAAGTAGTCGCATTGAGATGTGCGGACAGAGATTTGTCGAAGTTTGACACGAAATATAAAAATAAATACGGAATTGTGGATACATGACGTATAGGTAGGGTGATAGAATAGGACAAGAACTTCTGTATTATACCACCCAAGTTACCGTAAAAACTTAGGTTTTGGAAATATGGCTGATTAAAGTAGTCGCATTGAGATGTGCGGACAGCGATTTGTCAAAGTATGACATGGAAAATAAAATAAATACGGAAGTGTGCCAACATGACGTACACATAGGATGATAGAATAGGTCCTGAAATTTAGTATTATACCACCCAAGTTACCTTAAAAACTTAAGTTTTGGAAATATGGGTGATTAAATTAGTCGCTATGCGATGTGCGGACAGCGATTTGTCTAAGTTTGACATGAAATATAAAAATAAATACGGAATTGTGGATACATGACGTACACATAGGGTGATAGAATAGGACCAGAACTTCTGTATTATACCACCCAAGTTACCGTAAAAATTTAGGTTTTGGAAATATGGGTGATTAAATTAGTCGCTTTGGATGTGTGGACAGTGATCCACCTAAGTTTGACATAAAATATAAAATAAATACGGAAGTGTGTCAGCATGACGTACACGTAGGATGAAAGAATAGGACCAGAACTTTAGTACTATACCACCCAAGTTACCTTAAAAACTTAGGTTTTGGAAATATGGGTGATTAAATTAGTCGCTATGCGATGTGCGGACAACGATTTGTCTAAGTATGACATGAAATATAATAATAAATACGGAGGTGTACCAACATTACGTACACGTAGGGTGATAGAATAGGACCAGAACTTCTGTATTATACCTCCCAAGTTACCGTAAAAACTTAGGTTTTGGAAATATGGCTGATTAAAGTAGTCGCATTGAGATGTGCGGACAGAGATTTGTCGAAGTTTGACACGAAATATAAAAAAAATACGGAGGTGTGCCAACATGACGTACACATAGGATGATAGAATAGGTCCAGAACTTTAGTACTATACCACCCAAGTTACCGTAAAAACTTAGGTTTTGGAAATATGGGTGATTAAAGTAGTCGCATAGAGATGTGTGGACAGCGATTTGTCTAAGTTTGACATGAAATATAAAAATAAATACGGAATTGTGGATACATGACGTACACATAGGGTGATAGAATAGGACCAGAACTTCTGTATTATACCACCCAAGTTACCGTAAAAACAGGTTTTGGAAATATGGGTGATTAAATTAGTCGCTATGCGATGTGCGGACAACGATTTGTCGAAGTTTGACACGAAATATAAAAAAAATACGGAGGTGTGCCAACATGACGTACACATAGGATGATAGAATAGGTCCAGAACTTTAGTACTATACCACCCAAGTTACCTTAAAAACTTAGGTTTTGGAAATATGGGTGATTAAATTAGTCGCATTGAGATGTGCGGACAGAGATTTGTCAAAGTATGACATGAAAAATAAAATAAATACGGAAGTGTGCCAACATTACGTACACGTAGGGTGATAGAATAGGACAAGAACTTCTGTATTATACCACCCAAGTTACCGTAAAAACTTAGGTTTTGGAAATATAGCTGTTTAAAGTAGTCGCATTGAGATGTGTGGACAGAGATTTGTCGAAGTTTGACACGAAATATAAAAATAAATACGGAATT
Organism: Flexamia atlantica; assembly: GCA_035578135.1. NCBI lineage: Eukaryota > Metazoa > Arthropoda > Insecta > Hemiptera > Cicadellidae > Flexamia > Flexamia atlantica. The sequence goes on along the minus strand of JAQJVK010000265.1, from coordinate 128,486 downwards.
GTGGATACATGACGTACACGTAGGGTGATAGAATAGGTCCTGAAATTTAGTATTATACCACCCAAGTTACCGTAAAAGCTTAGGTTTTGGAAATATGGCTGATTAAAGTAGTCGCATTGAGATGTGCGGACAGCGATTTGTCAAAGTATGACATGAAAAATAAAATAAATACGGAAGTGTGCCAACATGACGTACACATAGGATAATAGAATAGGTCCTGAAATTTAGTATTATACCACCCAAGTTACCTTAAAAACTTAGGTTTTGGAAATATGGGTGATTAAATTAGTCGCTATGCGATGTGCGGACAGCGATTTGTCTAAGTTTGACATGAAATATAAAAATAAATACGGAATTGTGGATACATGACGTACACATAGGGTGATAGAATAGGACCAGAACTTCTGTATTATACCACCCAAGTTACCGTAAAAATTTAGGTTTTGGAAATATGGGTGATTAAATTAGTCGCTTTGGATGTGTGGACAGTGATCCACCTAAGTTTGACATAAAATATAAAATAAATACGGAAGTGTGTCAGCATGACGTACACGTAGGATGAAAGAATAGGACCAGAACTTTAGTACTATACCACCCAAGTTACCTTAAAAACTTAGGTTTTGGAAATATGGGTGATTAAATTAGTCGCTATGCGATGTGCGGACAACGATTTGTCTAAGTATGACATGAAATATAATAATAAATACGGAGGTGTACCAACATTACGTACACGTAGGGTGATAGAATAGGACCAGAACTTCTGTATTATACCTCCCAAGTTACCGTAAAAACATAGGTTTTGGAAATATGGCTGATTAAAGTAGTCGCATTGAGATGTGCGGACAGAGATTTGTCGAAGTTTGACACGAAATATAAAAAAAATACGGAGGTGTGCCAACATGACGTACGCATAGGATGATAGAATAGGTCCAGAACTTTAGTACTATACCACCCAAGTTACCTTAAAAACTTAGGTTTTGGAAATACGGGTGATTAAAATAGTCGCTTTGGATGTGTGGACAGTGAACCACCTAAGTTTGACATAAAATATAAAATAAATACGCGAGTGTGCCAACAAGACGTACACATAGGGTGATAGAATAGGACCAGAACTTCTGTATTATACCACCCAAGTTACCGTAAAAACAGGTTTTGGAAATATGGGTGATTAAATAAGTCGCTATGCGATGTGCGGACAACGATTTGTCGAAGTTTGACACGAAATATAAAAAAAATACGGAGGTGTGCCAACATGACGTACACATAGGATGATAGAATAGGTCCAGAACTTTAGTACTATACCACCCAAGTTACCTTAAAAACTTAGGTTTTGGAAATATGGGTGATTAAATTAGTCGCATTGAGATGTGCGGACAGAGATTTGTCAAAGTATGACATGAAAAATAAAATAAATACGGAAGTGTGCCAACATTACGTACACGTAGGGTGATAGAATAGGACCAGAACTTCTGTATTATACCACCCAAGTTACCGTAAAAACTTAGGTTTTGGAAATATGGCTGTTTAAAGTAGTCGCATTGAGATGTGCGGACAGAGTTTTGTCGAAGTTTGACACGAAATATAAAAATAAATACGGAATTGTGGATACATGACGTATACGTAGGGTGATAGAATAGGACCCGAACTTCTGTATTATACCACCCAAGTTACCGTAAAAACTTAGGTTTTGGAAAAATGGGTGATTAAATTAGTCGCATTGAGATGTGCGGACAGAGATTTGTCAAAGTATGACATGAAAAATAAAATAAATACGGAAGTGTGCCAACATTACGTACACGTAGGGTGATAGAATAGGACAAGAACTTCTGTATTATACCACCCAAGTTACCGTAAAAACTTAGGTTTTGGAAATATAGCTGTTTAAAGTAGTCGCATTGAGATGTGTGGAGAGAGATTTGTCGAAGTTTGACACGAAATATAAAAATAAATACGGAATTGTGGATACATGACGTACACGTAGGGTGATAGAATAGGTCCTGAAATTTAGTATTATACCACCCAAGTTACCGTAAAAACTTAGGTTTTGGAAATATGGGTGATTAAATTAGTCGCTATGCGATGTGCGGACAACGATTTGTCTAAGTTTGACATGAAATATAAAAATAAATACGGAGGTGTGCCAACATTACCAACACGTAGGATGATAGAATAGGACCAGAACTTCTGTATTATACCACCCAAGTTACCGTAAAAACTTAGGTTTTGGAAATATTGCTGATTAAAGTAGTCGCATTGAGATGTGCGGACAGCGATTTGTCAAAGTATGACATGAAAAATAAAATAAATACGGAAGTGTGCCAACATGACGTACACATAGGATGATAGAATAGGTCCTGAAATTTAGTATTATACCACCCAAGTTACCTTAAAAACTTAGGTTTTGGAAATATGGGTGATTAAATTAGTCGCTATGCGATGTGCGGACAACGATTTGTCTAAGTTTGACATGAAATATAAAAATAAATACGGAATTGTGGATACATGACGTACACATAGGGTAATAGAATAGGACCAGAACCTCTGTACTATACCACCCCAGTTACCGTAAAAACTTAGGTTTTGGAAATATGGCTGATTAAAGTAGTCGCATTGAGATGTGCTGACAGCGATTTGTCAAAGTATGACATGAAAAATAAAATAAATACGGAAGTGTGCCAACATGACGTACACATAGGATGATAGAATAGGTCCAGACCTTTAGTACTATACCACCCAAGTTACCTTAAAAACTTAGGTTTTGGAAATACGGGTGATGAAAATAGTCGCTTTGGATGTGAAGACAGCGATCCACCTAAGTTTGACATAAAATATAAAATAAATACGAAAGTGTGTCAGCATGACGTAAACGTAGGATGAAAGAATAGGACCAGAACTTTAGTACTATACCACCCAAGTTACCGTAAAAACTTAGGTTTTGGACATATGGGTGATTAAATTAGTCGCATTGAGATGTGCGGACAGAGATTTGTCAAAGTATGACATGAAAAATAAAATAAATACGGAAGTGTGCCAACATTACGTACACGTAGGGTGATAGAATAGGACCAGAACTTCTGTATTATACCACCCAAGTTACCGTAAAAACTTAGGTTTTGGAAATATGGCTGATTAAAGTAGTCGCATTGAGATGTGCGGACAGCGATTTGTCAAAGTATGACATGAAAAATAAAATAAATACGGAGATGTGCCAACATGACGTACACATAGGATGATAGAATAGGTCCTGAAATTTAGTATTATACCACCCAAGTTACCGTAAAAACTTAGGTTTTGGAAATATGGGTGATTAAATTAGTCGCTATGCGATGTGCGGACAACGATTTGTCTAAGTTTGACATGAAATATAAAAATAAATACGGAATTGTGGATACATGACGTACACATAGGGTGATAGAATAGGACCAGAACTTCTGTATTATACCACCCAAGTTACCGTAAAAACTTAGGTTTTGGAAATATGACTGATTAAAGTAGTCGCTATGCGATGTGCGGACAACGATTTGTCGAAGTTTGACACGAAATATAAAAAAAATACGGAGGTGTGCCAACATGACGTACACATAGGATGATAGAATAGGTCCAGAACTTTAGTACTATACCACCCAAGTTACCGTAAAAACTTAGGTTTTGGAAATATGGGTGATTAAATTAGTCGCTATGCGATGTGCGGACAACGATTTGTCTAAGTTTGACATGAAATATAAAAATAAATACGGAGGTGTGCCAACATTACCAACACGTAGGGTGATAGAATAGGACCAGAACTTCTGTATTATACCACCCAAGCTACCGTAAAAACTTAGGTTTTGGAAATATGGGTGATTAAATTAGTCGCTATGCGATGTGCGGACAACGATTTGTCTAAGTATGACATGAAATATAATAATAAATACGGAGGTGTGCCAACATTACGTACACGTAGGGTGATAGAATAGGACCAGAAGTTCTCTATTATACCACCCAAGTTACCGTAAAAACTTAGGTTTTGGAAATATGGCTGATTAAAGTAGTCGCATTGAGATGTGCGGACAGAGATTTGTCGAAGTTTGACACGAAATATAAAAAAAATACGGAGGTGTGCCAACATGACGTACACATAGGATGATAGAATAGGTCCAAAACTTTAGTACTATACCACCCAAGTTACCGTAAAAACTTAGGTTTCGGAAATATGGCTGATTAAAGTAGTCGCATTGAGATGTGCGGACAGCGATTTGTCAAAGTATGACATGAAAAATAAAATAAATACGGAAGTGTGCCAACATGACGTACACATAGGATGATAGAATAGGTCCTGAAATTTAGTATTATACCACCCAAGTTACCTTAAAAACTTAGGTTTTGGAAATATGGGTGATTAAATTAGTCGCTATGCGATGTGCGGACAACGATTTGTCTAAGTTTGACATGAAATATAAAAATAAATACGGAATTGTGGATACATGACGTACACATAGGGTGATAGAATAGGACCAGAACTTCTGTATTATACCACCCAAGTTACCGTAAAAACTTAGGTTTTGGATATATGGCTGATTAAAGTAGTCGCATTGAGATGTGCGGACAGAGATTTGTCGAAGTTTGACACGAAATATAAAAAAAATACGGAGGTGTGCCAACATTACGTACACGTAGGGTGATAGAATAGGACCAGAACTTCTGTATTATACCACGCAAGTTACCGTAAAAACTAAGGTTTTGGAAATATGGCTGATTAAATTAGTCGCTATGCGATGTGCGGAGAGCGATTTGTCAAAGTATGACATGAAAAATAAAATAAATACGGAAGTGTGCCAACATGACGTACACATAGGATGATAGAATAGGTCCTGAAATTTAGTATTATACCACCCAAGTTACCTTAAAAACTTAGGTTTTGGAAATATGGGTGATTAAATTAGTCGCTATGCGATGTGCGGACAACGATTTGTCTAAGTATGACATGAAATATAATAATAAATACGGAGGTGTGCCAACATTACGTACACGTAGGGTGATAGAATAGGACCAGAACTTCTGTATTATACCACCCAAGTTACCGTAAAAACTTAGGTTTTGGAAATATGGGTGATTAAATTAGTCGCTATGCGATGTGCGGACAACGATTTGTCTAAGTATGACATGAAATATAATAATAAATACGGAGGTGTGCCAACATTACGTACACGTAGGGTGATAGAATAGGACCAGAACTTCTGTATTATACCACCCAAGTTACCGTAAAAACTTAGGTTTTGGAAATATGGGTGATTAAATTAGTCGCTATGCGATGTGCGGACAACGATTTGTCTAAGTATGACATGAAATATAATAATAAATACGGAGGTGTGCCAACATTACGTACACGTAGGGTGATAGAATAGGACCAGAAATTCTGTATTATACCACCCAAGTTACCGTAAAAACTTAGGTTTTAGAAATATGGCTGATTAAAGTAGTCGCAGTGAGATGTGCGGACAGAGATTTGTCGAAGTTTGACAGGAAATATAAAAAAAAAATACGGAATTGTGGATACATGACGTACACGTAGGGTGATAGAATAGGACCAGAACTTCTGTATTATACCACCCAAGTTACCGTAAAAACTAAGGTTTTGGAAATATGGCTGATTAAAGTAGTCGCATTGAGATGTGCGGACAGAGATTTGTCGAAGTTTGACACGAAATATAAAAATAAATACGGAATTGTGGATACATGACGTACACGTAGGGTGATAGAATAGGACCAGAACTTCTGTATTATACCACCTAAGTTACTGTAAAAACTTAGGTTTTGGAAATGTGGCTGATTAAAGTAGTCGCATTGAGATGTGCGGACAGCGATTTGTCAAAGTATGACATGAAAAATAAAATAAATACGGAAGTGTGCCAACATGACGTACACATAGGATGATAGAATATGTCCTGAAATTTAGTATTATACAACCCAAGTTACCTTAAAAACTTAGGTTTTGGAAATATGGCTGATTAAAGTAGTCGCATTGAGATGTGCGGACAGCGATTTGTAAAGTATGACATGAAAAATAAAATAAATACGGAAGTGTGCCAACATGACGTACACATAGGATCATAGAATAGGTCCTGAAATTTAGTATTATACCACCCAAGTTACCTTAAAAACTTAGGTTTTGGAAATATGGGTGATTAAATTAGTCGCTATGCGATGTGCGGACAACGATTTGTCTAAGTTTGACATGAAATATAAAAATAAATACGGGATTGTGGATACATGACGTACACATAGGGTGATAGAATAGGACCAGAACTTCTGTATTATACCACCCAAGTTACCGTAAAAACTTAGGTTTTGGAAATATAGGTGATTAAATTAGTCGCTATGCGATGTGCGGACAACGATTTGTCTAAGTATGACATGAAATATAATAATAAATACGGAGGTGTGCCAACATTACGTACACGTAGGGTGATAGAATAGGACCAGAACTTCTGTATTATACCACCCAAGTTACCGTAAAAACTTAGGTTTTGGAAATATGGGTGATTAAATTAGTCGCTATGCGATGTGCGGACAACGATTTGTCTAAGTATGACATGAAATATAATAATAAATACGGAGGTGTGCCAACATTACGTACACGTAGGGTGATAGAATAGGACCAGAACTTCTGTATTATACCACCCAAGTTACCGTAAAAACTTAGGTTTTGGAAATATGGGTGATTAAATTAGTCGCTATGCGATGTGCGGACAACGATTTGTCTAAGTATGACATGAAATATAATAATAAATACGGAGGTGTGCCAACATTACGTACACGTAGGGTGATAGAATAGGACCAGAACTTCTGTATTATACCACCCAAGTTACCGTAAAAACTTAGGTTTTGGAAATATGGGTGATTAAATTAGTCGCTATGCGATGTGCGGACAACGATTTGTCTAAGTATGACATGAAATATAATAATAAATACGGAGGTGTGCCAACATTACGTACACGTAGGGTGATAGAATAGGACCAGGACTTCTGTATTATACCACCCAAGTTACCGTAAAAACTTAGGTTTTGGAAATATGGGTGATTAAATTAGTCGCTATGCGATGTGCGGACAACGATTTGTCTAAGTATGACATGAAATATAATAATAAATACGGAGGTGTGCCAACATTACGTACACGTAGGGTGATAGAATAGGACCAGAAATTCTGTATTATACCACCCAAGTTACCGTAAAAACTTAGGTTTTGGAAATATGGCTGATTAAAGTAGTCGCAGTGAGATGTGCGGACAGAGATTTGTCGAAGTTTGACAGGAAATATAAAAAAAATACGGAATTGTGGATACATGACGTACACGTAGGGTGATAGAATAGGACCAGAACTTCTGTATTATACCACCCAAGTTACCGTAAAAACTAAGGTTTTGGAAATATGGCTGATTAAAGTAGTCGCATTGAGATGTGCGGACAGAGATTTGTCGAAGTTTGACACGAAATATAAAAATAAATACGGAATTGTGGATACATTACGTACACGTAGGGTGATAGAATAGGACCAGAACTTCTGTATTATACCACCTAAGTTACTGTAAAAACTTAGGTTTTGGAAATGTGGCTGATTAAAGTAGTCGCATTGAGATGTGCGGACAGCGATTTGTCAAAGTATGACATGAAAAATAAAATAAATACGGAAGTGTGCCAACATGACGTACACATAGGATGATAGAATATGTCCTGAAATTTAGTATTATACAACCCAAGTTACCTTAAAAACTTAGGTTTTGGAAATATGGCTGATTAAAGTAGTCGCATTGAGATGTGCGGACAGCGATTTGTCAAAGTATGACATGAAAAATAAAATAAATACGGAAGTGTGCCAACATGACGTACACATAGGATGATAGAATAGGTCCTGAAATTTAGTATTATACCACCCAAGTTACCTTAAAAACTTAGGTTTTGGAAATATGGGTGATTAAATTAGTCGCTATGCGATGTGCGGACAACGATTTGTCTAAGTTTGACATGAAATATAAAAATAAATACGGGATTGTGGATACATGACGTACACATAGGGTGATAGAATAGGACCAGAACTTCTGTATTATACCACCCAAGTTACCGTAAAAACTTAGGTTTTATAAATATGGGTGATTAAATTAGTCGCTATGCGATGTGCGGACAACGATTTGTCTAAGTATGACATGAAATATAATAATAAATACGGAGATGTGCCAACATTACGTACACGTAGGGTGATAGAATAGGACCAGAACTTCTGTATTATACCACCCAAGTTACCGTAAAAACTTAGGTTTTGGAAATATGGCTGATTAAAGTAGTCGCATTGAGATGTGCGGACAGAGATTTGTCGAAGTTTTACACGAAATATAAAAAAAATACGGAGGAGTGCCAACATGACGTACACATAGGATGATAGAATAGGTCCAGAACTTTAGTACTATACCACCCAAGTTACCTTAAAAACTTAGGTTTTGGATATACGGGTGATTAAAATAGTCGCTTTGGATGTGTGGACAGTGATCCACCTAAGTTTGACATAAAATATAAAATAAATACGGCAGTGTGTCAGCATGACGTACACGTAGGGTGATGAAATAGGACCAGAACTTCTGTATTATACCACCCAAGTTACCGTAAAAACTTAGGTTTTGGAAATATGGCTGATTAAAGTAGTCGCATTGAGATGTGCGGACAGCGATTTGTCAAAGTTTGACATGAAATATAAAAATAAATACGGAATTGTGGATACATGACGTACAAATAGGGTGATAGAATAGGACCAGAACTTCTGTATTATACCACCCAAGTTACCGTAAAAACTTAGGTTTTTGAAATATGGGTGATTAAATTAGTCGCTATGCGATGTGCGGACAACGATTTGTCGAAGTTTGACATGAAATATAAAAATAAATACGGAGGTGTGCCAACATTACGTACACGTAGGATGAAAGAATAGGACCAGAACTTTAGTACTATACCACCCAAGTTACCGTAAAAACTTAGGTTTTGGAAATATGGCTGATTAAAGTAGTCGCAGTGAGATGTGCGGACAGAGATTTGTCGAAGTTTGACAGGAAATATAAAAAAAAAACGGAATTGTGGATACATGACGTACACGTAGGGTGATAGAATAGGACCAGAACTTCTGTATTATACCACCCAAGTTACCGTAAAAACTAAGGTTTTGGAAATATGGCTGATTAAAGTAGTCGCATTGAGATGTGCGGACAGAGATTTGTCGAAGTTTGACACGAAATATAAAAATAAATACGGAATTGTGGATACATGACGTACACGTAGGGTGATAGAATAGGACCAGAACTTCTGTATTATACCACCTAAGTTACTGTAAAAACTTAGGTTTTGGAAATGTGGCTGATTAAAGTAGTCGCATTGAGATGTGCGGACAGCGATTTGTCAAAGTATGACATGAAAAATAAAATAAATACGGAAGTGTGCCAACATGACGTACACATAGGATGATAGAATATGTCCTGAAATTTAGTATTATACAACCCAAGTTACCTTAAAAACTTAGGTTTTGGAAATATGGCTGATTAAAGTAGTCGCATTGAGATGTGCGGACAGCGATTTGTCAAAGTATGACATGAAAAATAAAATAAATACGGAAGTGTGCCAACATGACGTACACATAGGATGATAGAATAGGTCCTGAAATTTAGTATTATACCACCCAAGTTACCTTAAAAACTTAGGTTTTGGAAATATGGGTGATTAAATTAGTCGCTATGCGATGTGCGGACAACGATTGGTCTAAGTTTGACATGAAATATAAAAATAAATACGGAATTGTCGATACATGACGTACACATAGGGTGATAGAATAGGACCAGAACTTCTGTATTATACCACCCAAGTTACCGTAAAAACTTAGGTTTTGGAAATATGGGTGATTAAATTAGTCGCTATGCGATGTGCGGACAACGATTGGTCTAAGTATGACATGAAATATAATAATAAATACGGAGGTGTGCCAACATTACGTACACGTAGGGTGATAGAATAGGACCAGAACTTCTGTATTATACCACCCAAGTTACCGTAAAAACTTAGGTTTTGGAAATATGGCTGATTAAAGTAGTCGCATTGAGATGTGCGGACAGAGATTTGTCGAAGTTTGACATGAAATATAAAAAAAATACGGAGGTGTGCCAACATGACGTACACATAGGATGATAGAATAGGTCCAGAACTTTAGTACTATACCACCCAAGTTACCTTAAAAACTTAGGTTTTGGAAATACGGGTGATTAAAATAGTCGCTTTGGATGTGTGGACAGTGATCCACCTAAGTTTGACATAAAATATAAAATAAATACGGCAGTGTGTCAGCATGACGTACACGTAGGGTGATGAAATAGGACCAGAACTTCTGTATTATACCACCCAAGTTACCGTAAAAACTTAGGTTTTGGAAATATGGCTGATTAAAGTAGTCGCATTGAGATGTGCGGACAGCGATTTGTCAAAGTTTGACATGAAATATAAAAATAAATACGGAATTGTGGATACATGACGTACAAATAGGGTGATAGAATAGGACCAGAACTTCTGTATTATACCACCCAAGTTACCGTAAAAACTTAGGTTTTTGAAATATGGGTGATTAAATTAGTCGCTATGCGATGTGCGGACAACGATTTGTCGAAGTTTGACATGAAATATAAAAATAAATACGGAGGTGTGCCAACATTACGTACACGTAGGATGAAAGAATAGGACCAAAACTTTAGTACTATACCACCCAAGTTACCTTAAAAACTTAGGTTTTGGAAATATGGGTGATTAAATTAGTCGCTATGCGATGTGCGGACAACGATCTGTCTAAGTATGACATGAAATATAATAATAAATACGGAGGTGTGCCAACATGACGTACACATAGGGTGATAGAATAGGACCAGAACTTCTGTATTATACCACCCAAGTTACCGTAAAAACTTAGGTTTTGGAAATATGGCTGATTAAAGTAGTCGCTTTGAGATGTGCGGACAGCGATTTGTCAAAGTATGACATGAAAAATAAAATAAATACGGAAGTGTGCCAACATGACGTACACATAGGATGATAGAATAGGTCCTGAAATTTAGTATTATACCACCCAAGTTACCTTAAAAACTTAGGTTTTGGAAATATGGGTGATTAAATTAGTCGCTATGCGATGTGCGGACAACGATTTGTCTAAGTTTGACATGAAATATAAAAATAAATACGGAATTGTGGATACATGACGTACACATAGGGTGATAGAATAGGACCAGAACTTCTTTATTATACCACCCAAGTTACCGTAAAAACTTAGGTTTTGGAAATATGGGTGATTAAATTAGTCGCTATGCGATGTGCGGACAACGATTTATCTAAGTTTGACATGAAATATAAAAATAAATACGGAATTTTGGATACATGACGTACACATTGGGTGATTGAATAGGATTAGAACTATATTATTATACCACTCAGGTTACCGTCAAAACTTAGGTTTTGGAAATACGGGTGATTAAAATAGTCGCTTTGGATGTGTGGACAGCGATCCACCTAAGTTTGACATAAAAAATAAAATAAATACGGCAGTGTGTCAGCATGACGTACACGTAGGATGAAAGAATAGGACCAGAACTTTAGTACTATACCACCCAAGTTACCTTAAAAACTTAGGTTTTGGAAATATGGGTGATTAAATTAGTCGCTATGCGATGTGCGGACAACGATTTGTCTAAGTATGACATGAAATATAATAATAAATACGGAGGTGTGCCAACATTACGTACACGTAGGGTGATAGAAAAGGACCAGAACTTCTGTATTATACCACCCAAGTTACCGTAAAAACTTAGGTTTTGGATATATGGCTGATTAAATTAGTCGCATTGAGATGTGCGGACAGAGATTTGTCGAAGTTTGACACGAAATATAAAATAAATACGGAGGTGTGCCAACATTACGTACACATAGGATGATAGAATAGGTCCAGAACTTTAGTACTATACCACCCAAGTTACCGTAAAACTTAGGTTTTGGAAATATGGGTGATTAAATTAGTCGCTATGCGATGTGCGGACAACGATTTGTCTAAGTTTGACATGAAATATAAAAATAAATACGGAATTGTGGATACATGACGTACACATAGGGTGATAGAATAGGACCAGAACTTCTGTACTATACCACCCAAGTTACCGTAAAAACTTAGGTTTTGGAAATATCGCTGATTAAAGTAGTCGCATTTAGATGTGCGGACAGCGATTTGTCAAAGTATGACATGAAAAATAAAATAAATACGGAAGTTTGCCAACATGACGTACACATAGGATGATAGAATAGGTCCTGAAATTTAGTATTATACCACCCAAGTTACCGTAAAAACTTAGGTTTTGGAAATATGGCTGATTAAAGTAGTCGCATGGAGATGTGCAGACAGAGATTTTTCGAAGTTTGACACGAAATATAAAAAAAAATACGGAGGTGTGCCAACATGACGTACACATAGGATGATAGAATAGGTCCAGAACTTTAGTACTATACCACCCAAGTTACCTTAAAAACTTAGGTTTTGGAAATATGGCTGATTAAATTAGTCGCATTGAGATGTGCGGACAGCGATTTGTCAAAATATGACATGAAAAATAAAATAAATACGGAAGTGTGCCAACATGACGTACACATAGGATGATAGAATAGGTCCTGAAATTTAGTATTATACCACCCAAGTTACCATAAAAACTTAGGTTTTGGAAATATGGGTGATTAAATTAGTCGCTATGCGATGTGCGGACAACGATTTGTCTAAGTTTGACATGAAATATAAAAATAAATACGGAATTGTGGATACATGACGTACACATAGGTTGATAGAATAGGACCAGAACTTCTTTATTATACCACCCAAGTTACCGTAAAAACTTAGGTTTTGGAAATATGGGTGATTAAATTAGTCGCTATGCGATGTGCGGACAACGATTTGTCTAAGTTTGACATGAAATATAAAAATATATACGGAATTTTGGATACATGACGTACACATTGGGTGATTGAATAGGATTGGAACTATATTATTATACCACTCAGGTTACCGTCAAAACTTAGGTTTTGGAAATACGGGTGATTAAAATAGTCGCTTTGGATGTGTGGACAGCGATCCACCTAAGTTTGACATAAAATATAAAATAAATACGGCAGTGTGTCAGCATGACGTACACGTAGGATGAAAGAATAGGACCAGAACTTTAGTACTATACCACCCAAGTTACCTTAAAAACTTAGGTTTTGGAAATATGGGTGATTAAATTAGTCGCTATGCGATGTGCGGACAACGATTTTTCTAAGTTTGACATGAAATATAAAAATAAATCTGGAATTGTGGATACATGACGTACACATAGGGTGATAGAATAGGACCAGAACTTCTGTACTATACCGCCCAAGTTACCTTAAAATCTTAGGTTTTGGATATATGGGTGATTAAATTAGTCGCTATGCGATGTGCGGACAACGATTTGTCTAAGTATGACATGAAATATAATAATAAATACGGAGGTGTGCCAACATTACGTACATATAGGGTGATAGAATAGGACCAGAACTTCTGTATTATTTCACCCAAGTTACCGTAAAAACTTAGGTTTTGGAAATATGGCTGATTAAAGTAGTCGCATTGAGATGTGCGGACAGCGATTTGTCAAAGTATGACATGAAAAATAAAATAAATACGGAAGTGTGCCAACATGACGTACACATAGGGTGATAGAATAGGTCCTGAAATTTAGTATTATACCACCCAAGTTACCGTAAAAACTTAGGTTTTGGAAATATGGCTGATTAAATTAGTCGCTATGCGATGTGCGGACAACGATTTGTCTAAGTTTGACATGAAATATAAAAATAAATACGGAATTGTGGATACATGACGTACACGTAGGGTGATAGAATAGGACCAGAACTTCTGTATTATACAACCCAAGTTACCGTAAAAACTTAGGTTTTGGAAATATGGCTGATTAAAGTAGTCGCATTGAGATGTTTGGACAGCGATTTGTCAAAGTATGACATGAAAAATAAAATAAATACGGAAGTGTGCCAACATGACGTACACATAGGATGATAGAATAGGTCCTGAAATTTAGTATTATACCACCCAAGTTACCTTAAAAACTTAGGTTTTGGAAATATGGGTGATTAAATTAGTCGCTATGCGATGTGCGGACAACGATTTGTCTAAGTTTGACATGAAATATAAAAATAAATACGGAATTGTGGATACATGACGTACACATAGGGTGATAGAATAGGACCAGAACTTCTGTATTATACCACCCAAGTTACCGTAAAAACTTAGGTTTTGGAAATATGGGTGATTAAATTAGTCGCTACGCGATGTGCGGACAACGATTTGTCTAATTTTGACATGAAATATAAAAATAAATACGGCATTTTAGATACATGACGTACACATAGGGTGATAGAATAGGGCCAGAACTTCTGTATTATACCACCCAAGTTACCGTAAAAACTTAGGTTTTGGAAATATGGGTGATTAAATTAGTCGCTATGCAATGTGCGGACAACGATTTGTCTAAGTATGACATGAAATATAATAATAAATACGGAGGTGTGCCAACATTACGTACACGTAGGGTGATAGAATAGGACCAGAACTTCTGTATTATACCACCCACGTTACCGTAAAAACTTAGTTTTTGGAAATATGGCTGATTAAATTAGTCGCTATGCGATGTGCGGACAACGATTTGTCGAAGTATGACACGAAATATAAAAAAATACGGAGGTGTGCCAACATGACGTACACATAGGATGATAGAATAGGTCCAGAACTTTAGTACTATACCACCCAAGTTACCTTAAAAACTTAGGTTCTGGAAATACGGGTGATTAAAATAGTCGCTTTGGATGTGTGGACAGTGATCCACCTAAGTTTGACATAAAATATAAAATAAATACGGCAGTGTGTCAGCATGACGTACACGTAGGGTGATGAAATAGGACCAGAACTTCTGTATTATACCACCCAAGTTACCGTAAAAACTTAGGTTTTGGAAATATGGCTGATTAAAGTAGTCGCATTGAGATGTGCGGACAGCGATTTGTCAAAGTATGACATGAAAAATAAAATAAATGCGGAAGTGTGCCAACATGACGTACACATAGGATGATAGAATAGGTCCTGAAATTTAGTATTATACCACCCAAGTTACCTTAAAAACTTAGGTTTTGGAAATATGGGTGATTAAATTAGTCGCTATGCGATGTGCGGACAACGATTTGTCTAAGTTTGACATGAAATATAAAAATAAATACGGAATTGTGGATACATGACGTACACATAGGGTGATAGAATAGGACCAGAACGTCTGTATTATACCACCCAAGTTACCGTAAAAACTTAGGTTTTGGAAATATGGGTGATTAAATTAGTCGCTATGCGATGTGCGGACAACGATTTGTCTAAGTTTGACATGAAATATAAAAATAAATACGGAATTGTGGATACATGACGTACACATAGGGTGATAGAATAGGACCAGAACTTCTGTATTATACCACCCAAGTTACCGTAAAAACTTAGGTTTTGGAAATATGGCTGATTAAAGTAGTCGCATTGAGATGTGCAGACAGAGATTTGTCGAAGTTTGACACGAAATATAAAAAAATACGGAGGTGTGCCAACATGACGTACACGTAGGATGATAGAATAGGTCCAAAACTTTAGTACTATACCACCCAAGTTACCTTAAAATTTAGGTTTTGGAAATATGTGTGATTAAATTAGTCGCTATGCGATGTGCGGACAACGATTTGTCTAAGTTTGACATGAAATATAAAAATAAATACGGAGGTGTGCCAACATTACGTACATATAGGGTGATAGAATAGGACCAGAACTTCTGTATTATACCACCCAAGTTACCGTAAAAACTTAGGTTTTGGAAATATGGGTGATTAAATTAGTCGCTATGCGATGTGCGGAGAACGATTTGTCTAAGTATGACATGAAATATAATAATAAATACGGAGTTGTGCCAACATTACGTACATATAGGGTGATAGAATAGGACCAGAACTTCTGTATTATACCACCCAAGTTACCGTAAAAACTTAGGTTTTGGAAATATGGCTGATTAAAGTAGTCGCATTGAGATGTGCGGACAGCGATTTGTCAAAGTATGACATGAAAAATAAAATAAATACGGAAGTGTGCCAACATGACGTACACATAGGGTGATAGAATATGTCCTGAAATTTAGTATTATACCACCCAAGTTACCTTAAAAACTTAGGTTTTGGAAATATGGGTGATTAAATTAGTCGCTATGCGATGTGCGGACAACGATTTGTCTAAGTTTGACATGAAATATAAAAATAAATACGGAATTGTGGATACATGACGTAAACGTAAGGTGATAGAATAGGACCAGAACTTCTGTATTATACCACCCAAGTTACCGTGAAAACTTAGGTTTAGGAAATATGGCTGATTAAAGTAGTCGCATTGAGATGTGCGGACAGCGATTTGTCAAAGTATGACATGAAAAATAAAATAAATACGGAAGTGTGCCAACATGACGTACACATAGGATGATAGAATAGGTCCTGAAATTTAGTATTATACCACCCAAGTTACCTTAAAAACTTAGGTTTTGGAAATATGGGTGATTAAATTAGTCGCTATGCGATGTGCGGACAACGATTTGTCTAAGTTTGACATGAAATATAAAAATAAATACGGAATTGTGGATACATGACGTACACATAGGGTGATAGAATAGGACCAGAACTTCTGTATTATACCACCCAAGTTACCGTAAAAACTTAGGTTTTGGAAATATGGGTGATTAAATTAGTCGCTATGCGATGTGCGGACAACGATTTGTCTAAGTATGACATGAAATATAATAATAAATACGGAGGTGTGCCAACATTACGTACACGTAGGGTGATAGAATAGGACCAGAACTTCTGTATTATACCACCCAAGTTACCGTAAAAACTTAGGTTTTGGAAATATGGCTGATTAAATTAGTCGCTCTGCGATGTGCGGACAACGATTTGTCGAAGTTTGACACGAAATATAAAAAAAATACGGAGGTGTGCCAACATGACGTACACATAGGATGATAGAATAGGTCCAGAACTTTAGTACTTTACCACCCAAGTTACCTTAAAAACTTAGGTTTTGGAAATACGGGTGATTAAAATAGTCGCTTTGGATGTGTGGACAGTGATCCACCTAAGTTTGACATAAAATATAAAATAAATACGGCAGTGTGTCAGCATGACGTACACGTAGGGTGATGAAATAGGACCAGAACTTGTGTATTATACCATCCAAGTTGCCGTAAAAACTTAGGTTTTGGAAATATGGCTGATTAAATTAGTCGCTATGCGATGTGCGGACAACGATTTGTCTAAGTTTGACATAAAATATAAAAATAAATACGGAATTGTGGATACATGACGTACACATAGGGTGATAGAATAGGACCAGAACTTCTGTATTATACCACCCAAGTTACCGTAAAAACTTAGGTTTTGGAAATATGGCTGATTAAATTAGTCGCTATGCGATGTGCGGACAACGATTTGTCTAAGTTTGACATGAAATTTAAAAATTAATACGGAGGTGTGCCAACATTACGTACACGTAGGGTGATAGAATAGGACCAGAACTTCTATATTATACCACCCAAATTACCGTAAAAACTTAGGTTTTGGAAATATGGCTGATTAAAGTAGTCGCATTGAGATGTGCGGACAGAGATTTGTCCAAGTTTGACACGAAATATAAAAAAAATACGGAGGTGTGCCAACATGACCTACACATAGGATGATATAATAGGTCCAGAACTTTAGTACTATACCACCCAAGTTACCTTAAAAACTTAGGTTTTGGAAATACGGGTGATTAAAATAGTCGCTTTGGATGTGTGGACAGTGATCCACCTAAGTTTGACACAAAATATAAAATAAATACGGAAGTGTGTCAGAATGACGTACACGTAGGATGGAAGAATAGGACCAGAACTTTAGTACTATACCACCCAAGTTACCTTAAAAACTTAGGTTTTGGAAATATGGGTGATTAAATTAGTCGCAATGCGATGTGCGGACAACGATTTGTCTAAGTATGTTATGAAATATAATAATAAATACGGAGTTGTGCCAACATTACGTACACGTAGGGTGATAGACTAGGACCAGAACTTCTGTATTATACAGCCCAAGTTACCGTAAAAACTTAGGTTTTGGAAATATGGCTGATTAAAGTAGTCGCATTGAGATGTGCGGACAGAGATTTGTCGAAGTATGACATGAAAAATAAAATAAATACGGAAGTGTGCCAACATGACGTACACATAGGATGATAGAATAGGTCCAGAACTTTAGTACTATACCACCAAATTTACCTTAAAAACTTAGGTTTTGGAAATACGGGTGATTAAAATAGTTGCTTTGGATGTGTGGACAGTGATCCACCTAAGTTTGACATAAAATATAAAATAAATACGGCAGTTTGTCAGCATGACGTACACGTAGGGTGATGAAATAGGACCAGAACTTCTGTATTATACCACCCAAGTTACCGTAAAAACTTAGGTTTTGGAAATATGGCTGATTAAAGTAGTCGCATTGAGATGTGCGGACAGCGATTTGTCAAAGTATGACATGAAAAATAAAATAAATACGGAAGTGCGCCAACATGACGTACACATAGGATGATAGAATAGGTCCTGAAATTTAGTATTATACCACCCAAGTTACCTTAAAAACTTAGGTTTTGGAAATATGGGTGATTAAATTAGTCGCTATGCGATGTGCGGACAACGATTTGTCTAAGTTTGACATGAAATATAAAAATAAATACGGAATTGTGGATACATGACGTACACATAGGGTGATAGAATAGGACCAGAACTTCCTTATTATACCACCCAAGTTACCGTAAAAACTTAGGTTTTGGAAAATGGGTGATTAAATTAGTCGCTATGCGATGTGCGGACAACGATTTGTCTAAGTTTGACATGAAATATAAAAATAAATACGGAATTGTGGATTCATGACGTACACATAGGGTGATAGAATAGGACCAGAACTTCTGTATTATACCACCCAAGTTACCGTAAAAACTTAGGTTTTGGAAATATTGCTGATTAAAGTAGTCGCATTGAGATGTGTAGACAGAGATTTGTCGAAGTTTGACACGAAATATAAAAAAATACGGAGGTGTGCCAACATGACGTACACGTAGGATGATAGAATAGGTCCAAAACTTTAGTACTATACCACCCAAGTTACCTTAAAATTTAGGTTTTGGAAATATGTGTGATTAAATTAGTCGCTATGCGATGTGCGGACAACGATTTGTCTAAGTTTGACATGAAATATAAAAATAAATACGGAGGTGTGCCAACATTACGTACATATAGGGTGATAGAATAGGACCAGAACTTCTGTATTATACCACCCAAGTTACCGTAAAAACTTAGGTTTTGGAAATATGGGTGATTAAATTAGTCGCTATGCGATGTGCGGAGAACGATTTGTCTAAGTATGACATGAAATATAATAATAAATACGGAGGTGTGCCAACATTACGTACATATAGGGTGATAGAATAGGACCAGAACTTCTGTATTATACCACCCAAGTTACCGTAAAAACTTAGGTTTTGGAAATATGGCTGATTAAAGTAGTCGCATTGAGATGTGCGGACAGCGATTTGTCAAAGTATGACATGAAAAATAAAATAAATACGGAAGTGTGCCAACATGACGTACACATAGGGTGATAGAATAGGTCCTGAAATTTAGTATTATACCACCCAAGTTACCTTAAAAACTTAGGTTTTGGAAATATGGGTGATTAAATTAGTCGCTATGCGATGTGCGGACAACGATTTGTCTAAGTTTGACATGAAATATAAAAATAAATACGGAATTGTGGATACATGACGTAAACGTAAGGTGATAGAATAGGACCAGAACTTCTGTATTATACCACCCAAGTTACCGTGAAAACTTAGGTTTAGGAAATATGGCTGATTAAAGTAGTCGCATTGAGATGTGCGGACAGCGATTTGTCAAAGTATGACATGAAAAATAAAATAAATACGGAAGTGTGCCAACATGACGTACACATAGGATGATAGAATAGGTCCTGAAATTTAGTATTATACCACCCAAGTTACCTTAAAAACTTAGGTTTTGGAAATATGGGTGATTAAATTAGTCGCTATGCGATGTGCGGACAACGATTTGTCTAAGTTTGACATGAAATATAAAAATAAATACGGAATTGTGGATACATGACGTACACATAGGGTGATAGAATAGGACCAGAACTTCTGTATTATACCACCCAAGTTACCGTAAAAACTTAGGTTTTGGAAATATGGGTGATTAAATTAGTCGCTATGCGATGTGCGGACAACGATTTGTCTAAGTATGACATGAAATATAATAATAAATACGGAGGTGTGCCAACATTACGTACACGTAGGGTGATAGAATAGGACCAGAACTTCTGTATTATACCACCCAAGTTACCGTAAAAACTTAGGTTTTGGAAATATGGCTGATTAAATTAGTCGCTCTGCGATGTGCGGACAACGATTTGTCGAAGTTTGACACGAAATATAAAAAAAATACGGAGGTGTGCCAACATGACGTACACATAGGATGATAGAATAGGTCCAGAACTTTAGTACTTTACCACCCAAGTTACCTTAAAAACTTAGGTTTTGGAAATACGGGTGATTAAAATAGTCGCTTTGGATGTGTGGACAGTGATCCACCTAAGTTTGACATAAAATATAAAATAAATACGGCAGTGTGTCAGCATGACGTACACGTAGGGTGATGAAATAGGACCAGAACTTCTGTATTATACCATCCAAGTTGCCGTAAAAACTTAGGTTTTGGAAATATGGCTGATTAAATTAGTCGCTATGCGATGTGCGGACAACGATTTGTCTAAGTTTGACATGAAATATAAAAATAAATACGGAATTGTGGATACATGACGTACACATAGGGTGATAGAATAGGACCAGAACTTCTGTATTATACCACCCAAGTTACCGTAAAAACTTAGGTTTTGGAAATATGGCTGATTAAATTAGTCGCTATGCGATGTGCGGACAACGATTTGTCTAAGTTTGACATGAAATTTAAAAATTAATACGGAGGTGTGCCAACATTACGTACACGTAGGGTGATAGAATAGGACCAGAACTTCTATATTATACCACCCAAATTACCGTAAAAACTTAGGTTTTGGAAATATGGCTGATTAAAGTAGTCGCATTGAGATGTGCGGACAGAGATTTGTCCAAGTTTGACACGAAATATAAAAAAAATACGGAGGTGTGCCAACATGACCTACACATAGGATGATATAATAGGTCCAGAACTTTAGTACTATACCACCCAAGTTACCTTAAAAACTTAGGTTTTGGAAATACGGGTGATTAAAATAGTCGCTTTGGATGTGTGGACAGTGATCCACCTAAGTTTGACACAAAATATAAAATAAATACGGAAGTGTGTCAGAATGACGTACACGTAGGATGAAAGAATAGGACCAGAACTTTAGTACTATACCACCCAAGTTACCTTAAAAACTTAGGTTTTGGAAATATGGGTGATTAAATTAGTCGCAATGCGATGTGCGGACAACGATTTGTCTAAGTATGTTATGAAATATAATAATAAATACGGAGTTGTGCCAACATTACGTACACGTAGGGTGATAGACTAGGACCAGAACTTCTGTATTATACCACCCAAGTTACCGTAAAAACTTAGGTTTTGGAAATATGGCTGATTAAAGTAGTCGCATTGAGATGTGCGGACAGAGATTTGTCGAAGTTTGACACGAAATATAAAAAAATACGGAGGTGTGCCAACATGACGTACACGTAGGATGATAGAATAGGTCCAAAACTTTAGTACTATACCACCCAAGTTACCTTAAAATTTAGGTTTTGGAAATATGTGTGATTAAATTAGTCGCTATGCGATGTGCGGACAACGATTTGTCTAAGTTTGACATGAAATATAAAAATAAATACGGAGGTGTGCCAACATTACGTACATATAGGGTGATAGAATAGGACCAGAACTTCTGTATTATACCACCCAAGTTACCGTAAAAACTTAGGTTTTGGAAATATGGGTGATTAAATTAGTCGCTATGCGATGTGCGGAGAACGATTTGTCTAAGTATGACATGAAATATAATAATAAATACGGAGGTGTGCCAACATTACGTACATATAGGGTGATAGAATAGGACCAGAACTTCTGTATTATACCACCCAAGTTACCGTAAAAACTTAGGTTTTGGAAATATGGCTGATTAAAGTAGTCGCATTGAGATGTGCGGACAGCGATTTGTCAAAGTATGACATGAAAAATAAAATAAATACGGAAGTGTGCCAACATGACGTACACATAGGGTGATAGAATAGGTCCTGAAATTTAGTATTATACCACCCAAGTTACCTTAAAAACTTAGGTTTTGGAAATATGGGTGATTAAATTAGTCGCTATGCGATGTGCGGACAACGATTTGTCTAAGTTTGACATGAAATATAAAAATAAATACGGAATTGTGGATACATGACGTAAACGTAAGGTGATAGAATAGGACCAGAACTTCTGTATTATACCACCCAAGTTACCGTGAAAACTTAGGTTTAGGAAATATGGCTGATTAAAGTAGTCGCATTGAGATGTGCGGACAGCGATTTGTCAAAGTATGACATGAAAAATAAAATAAATACGGAAGTGTGCCAACATGACGTACACATAGGATGATAGAATAGGTCCTGAAATTTAGTATTATACCACCCAAGTTACCTTAAAAACTTAGGTTTTGGAAATATGGGTGATTAAATTAGTCGCTATGCGATGTGCGGACAACGATTTGTCTAAGTTTGACATGAAATATAAAAATAAATACGGAATTGTGGATACATGACGTACACATAGGGTGATAGAATAGGACCAGAACTTCCTTATTATACCACCCAAGTTACCGTAAAAACTTAGGTTTTGGAAAATGGGTGATTAAATTAGTCGCTATGCGATGTGCGGACAACGATTTGTCTAAGTTTGACATGAAATATAAAAATAAATACGGAATTGTGGATTCATGACGTACACATAGGGTGATAGAATAGGACCAGAACTTCTGTATTATACCACCCAAGTTACCGTAAAAACTTAGGTTTTGGAAATATGGCTGATTAAAGTAGTCGCCTTGAGATGTGTAGACAGAGATTTGTCGAAGTTTGACACGAAATATAAAAAAATACGGAGGTGTGCCAACATGACGTACACGTACGATGATAGAATAGGTCCAAAACTTTAGTACTATACCACCCAAGTTACCTTAAAATTTAGGTTTTGGAAATATGTGTGATTAAATTAGTCGCTATGCGATGTGCGGACAACGATTTGTCTAAGTTTGACATGAAATATAAAAATAAATACGGAGGTGTGCCAACATTACGTACATATAGGGTGATAGAATAGGACCAGAACTTCTGTATTATACCACCCAAGTTACCGTAAAAACTTAGGTTTTGGAAATATGGGTGATTAAATTAGTCGCTATGCGATGTGCGGAGAACGATTTGTCTAAGTATGACATGAAATATAATAATAAATACGGAGGTGTGCCAACATTACGTACATATAGGGTGATAGAATAGGACCAGAACTTCTGTATTATACCACCCAAGTTACCGTAAAAACTTAGGTTTTGGAAATATGGCTGATTAAAGTAGTCGCATTGAGATGTGCGGACAGCGATTTGTCAAAGTATGACATGAAAAATAAAATAAATACGGAAGTGTGCCAACATGACGTACACATAGGGTGATAGAATAGGTCCTGAAATTTAGTATTATACCACCCAAGTTACCTTAAAAACTTAGGTTTTGGAAATATGGGTGATTAAATTAGTCGCTATGCGATGTGCGGACAACGATTTGTCTAAGTTTGACATGAAATATAAAAATAAATACGGAATTGTGGATACATGACGTAAACGTAAGGTGATAGAATAGGACCAGAACTTCTGTATTATACCACCCAAGTTACCTTAAACACTTAGGTTTTGGAAATACGGGTGATTAAATTAGTCGCTATGCGATGTGCGGACAGCGATTTGTCAAAGTATGACATGAAAAATAAAATAAATACGGAAGTGTGCCAACATGACGTACACATAGGATGATAGAATAGGTCCTGAAATTTAGTATTATACCACCCAAGTTACCTTAAAAACTTAGGTTTTGGAAATATGGGTGATTAAATTAGTCGCTATGCGATGTGCGGACAACGATTTGTCTAAGTTTGACATGAAATATAAAAATAAATACGGAATTGTGGATACATGACGTACACATAGGGTGATAGAATAGGACCAGAACTTCTGTATTATACCACCCAAGTTACCGTAAAAACTTAGGTTTTGGAAATATGGGTGATTAAATTAGTCGCTATGCGATGTGCGGACAACGATTTGTCTAAGTATGACATGAAATATAATAATAAATACGGAGGTGTGCCAACATTACGTACACGTAGGGTGATAGAATAGGACCAGAACTTCTGTATTATACCACCCAAGTTACCGTAAAAACTTAGGTTTTGGAAATATGGCTGATTAAATTAGTCGCTCTGCGATGTGCGGACAACGATTTGTCGAAGTTTGACACGAAATATAAAAAAAATACGGAGGTGTGCCAACATGACGTACACATAGGATGATAGAATAGGTCCAGAACTTTAGTACTTTACCACCCAAGTTACCTTAAAAACTTAGGTTTTGGAAATACGGGTGATTAAAATAGTCGCTTTGGATGTGTGGACAGTGATCCACCTAAGTTTGACATAAAATATAAAATAAATACGGCAGTGTGTCAGCATGACGTACACGTAGGGTGATGAAATAGGACCAGAACTTCTGTATTATACCATCCAAGTTGCCGTAAAAACTTAGGTTTTGGAAATATGGCTGATTAAATTAGTCGCTATGCGATGTGCGGACAACGATTTGTCTAAGTTTGACATGAAATATAAAAATAAATACGGAATTGTGGATACATGACGTACACATAGGGTGATAGAATAGGACCAGAACTTCTGTATTATACCACCCAAGTTACCGTAAAAACTTAGGTTTTGGAAATATGGCTGATTAAATTAGTCGCTATGCGATGTGCGGACAACGATTTGTCTAAGTTTGACATGAAATTTAAAAATTAATACGGAGGTGTGCCAACATTACGTACACGTAGGGTGATAGAATAGGACCAGAACTTCTATATTATACCACCCAAATTACCGTAAAAACTTAGGTTTTGGAAATATGGCTGATTAAAGTAGTCGCATTGAGATGTGCGGACAGAGATTTGTCCAAGTTTGACACGAAATATAAAAAAAATACGGAGGTGTGCCAACATGACCTACACATAGGATGATATAATAGGTCCAGAACTTTAGTACTATACCACCCAAGTTACCTTAAAAACTTAGGTTTTGGAAATACGGGTGATTAAAATAGTCGCTTTGGATGTGTGGACAGTGATCCACCTAAGTTTGACACAAAATATAAAATAAATACGGAAGTGTGTCAGAATGACGTACACGTAGGATGAAAGAATAGGACCAGAACTTTAGTACTATACCACCCAAGTTACCTTAAAAACTTAGGTTTTGGAAATATGGGTGATTAAATTAGTCGCAATGCGATGTGCGGACAACGATTTGTCTAAGTATGTTATGAAATATAATAATAAATACAGAGTTGTGCCAACATTACGTACACGTAGGGTGATAGACTAGGACCAGAACTTCTGTATTATACCACCCAAGTTAACGTAAAAACTTAGGTTTTGGAAATATGGCTGATTAAAGTAGTCGCATTGAGATGTGCGGACAGAGATTTGTCGAAGTTTGACACGAAATATAAAAAAATACGGAGGTGTGCCAACATGACGTACACGTAGGATGATAGAATAGGTCCAAAACTTTAGTACTATACCACCCAAGTTACCTTAAAATTTAGGTTTTGGAAATATGTGTGATTAAATTAGTCGCTATGCGATGTGCGGACAACGATTTGTCTAAGTTTGACATGAAATATAAAAATAAATACGGAGGTGTGCCAACATTACGTACATATAGGGTGATAGAATAGGACCAGAACTTCTGTATTATACCACCCAAGTTACCGTAAAAACTTAGGTTTTGGAAATATGGGTGATTAAATTAGTCGCTATGCGATGTGCGGAGAACGATTTGTCTAAGTATGACATGAAATATAATAATAAATACGGAGGTGTGCCAACATTACGTACATATAGGGTGATAGAATAGGACCAGAACTTCTGTATTATACCACCCAAGTTACCGTAAAAACTTAGGTTTTGGAAATATGGCTGATTAAAGTAGTCGCATTGAGATGTGCGGACAGCGATTTGTCAAAGTATGACATGAAAAATAAAATAAATACGGAAGTGTGCCAACATGACGTACACATAGGGTGATAGAATAGGTCCTGAAATTTAGTATTATACCACCCAAGTTACCTTAAAAACTTAGGTTTAGGAAATATGGCTGATTAAAGTAGTCGCATTGAGATGTGCGGACAGCGATTTGTCAAAGTATGACATGAAAAATAAAATAAATACGGAAGTGTGCCAACATGACGTACACATAGGATGATAGAATAGGTCCTGAAATTTAGTATTATACCACCCAAGTTACCTTAAAAACTTAGGTTTTGGAAATATGGGTGATTAAATTAGTCGCTATGCGATGTGCGGACAACGATTTGTCTAAGTTTGACATGAAATATAAAAATAAATACGGAATTGTGGATACATGACGTACACATAGGGTGATAGAATAGGACCAGAACTTCCTTATTATACCACCCAAGTTACCGTAAAAACTTAGGTTTTGGAAAATGGGTGATTAAATTAGTCGCTATGCGATGTGCGGACAACGATTTGTCTAAGTTTGACATGAAATATAAAAATAAATACGGAATTGTGGATTCATGACGTACACATAGGGTGATAGAATAGGACCAGAACTTCTGTATTATACCACCCAAGTTACCGTAAAAACTTAGGTTTTGGAAATATGGCTGATTAAAGTAGTCGCATTGAGATGTGTAGACAGAGATTTGTCGAAGTTTGACACGAAATATAAAAAAATACGGAGGTGTGCCAACATGACGTACACGTAGGATGATAGAATAGGTCCAAAACTTTAGTACTATACCACCCAAGTTACCTTAAAATTTAGGTTTTGGAAATATGTGTGATTAAATTAGTCGCTATGCGATGTGCGGACAACGATTTGTCTAAGTTTGACATGAAATATAAAAATAAATACGGAGGTGTGCCAACATTACGTACATATAGGGTGATAGAATAGGACCAGAACTTCTGTATTATACCACCCAAGTTACCGTAAAAACTTAGGTTTTGGAAATATGGGTGATTAAATTAGTCGCTATGCGATGTGCGGAGAACGATTTGTCTAAGTATGACATGAAATATAATAATAAATACGGAGGTGTGCCAACATTACGTACATATAGGGTGATAGAATAGGACCAGAACTTCTGTATTATACCACCCAAGTTACCGTAAAAACTTAGGTTTTGGAAATATGGCTGATTAAAGTAGTCGCATTGAGATGTGCGGACAGCGATTTGTCAAAGTATGACATGAAAAATAAAATAAATACGGAAGTGTGCCAACATGACGTACACATAGGGTGATAGAATAGGTCCTGAAATTTAGTATTATACCACCCAAGTTACCTTAAAAACTTAGGTTTTGGAAATATGGGTGATTAAATTAGTCGCTATGCGATGTGCGGACAACGATTTGTCTAAGTTTGACATGAAATATAAAAATAAATACGGAATTGTGGATACATGACGTAAACGTAAGGTGATAGAATAGGACCAGAACTTCTGTATTATACCACCCAAGTTACCGTGAAAACTTAGGTTTAGGAAATATGGCTGATTAAAGTAGTCGCATTGAGATGTGCGGACAGCGATTTGTCAAAGTATGACATGAAAAATAAAATAAATACGGAAGTGTGCCAACATGACGTACACATAGGATGATAGAATAGGTCCTGAAATTTAGTATTATACCACCCAAGTTACCTTAAAAACTTAGGTTTTGGAAATATGGGTGATTAAATTAGTCGCTATGCGATGTGCGGACAACGATTTGTCTAAGTTTGACATGAAATATAAAAATAAATACGGAATTGTGGATACATGACGTACACATAGGGTGATAGAATAGGACCAGAACTTCTGTATTATACCACCCAAGTTACCGTAAAAACTTAGGTTTTGGAAATATGGGTGATTAAATTAGTCGCTATGCGATGTGCGGACAACGATTTGTCTAAGTATGACATGAAATATAATAATAAATACGGAGGTGTGCCAACATTACGTACACGTAGGGTGATAGAATAGGACCAGAACTTCTGTATTATACCACCCAAGTTACCGTAAAAACTTAGGTTTTGGAAATATGGCTGATTAAATTAGTCGCTCTGCGATGTGCGGACAACGATTTGTCGAAGTTTGACACGAAATATAAAAAAAATACGGAGGTGTGCCAACATGACGTACACATAGGATGATAGAATAGGTCCAGAACTTTAGTACTTTACCACCCAAGTTACCTTAAAAACTTAGGTTTTGGAAATACGGGTGATTAAAATAGTCGCTTTGGATGTGTGGACAGTGATCCACCTAAGTTTGACATAAAATATAAAATAAATACGGCAGTGTGTCAGCATGACGTACACGTAGGGTGATGAAATAGGACCAGAACTTCTGTATTATACCATCCAAGTTGCCGTAAAAACTTAGGTTTTGGAAATATGGCTGATTAAATTAGTCGCTATGCGATGTGCGGACAACGATTTGTCTAAGTTTGACATGAAATATAAAAATAAATACGGAATTGTGGATACATGACGTACACATAGGGTGATAGAATAGGACCAGAACTTCTGTATTATACCACCCAAGTTACCGTAAAAACTTAGGTTTTGGAAATATGGCTGATTAAATTAGTCGCTATGCGATGTGCGGACAACGATTTGTCTAAGTTTGACATGAAATTTAAAAATTAATACGGAGGTGTGCCAACATTACGTACACGTAGGGTGATAGAATAGGACCAGAACTTCTATATTATACCACCCAAATTACCGTAAAAACTTAGGTTTTGGAAATATGGCTGATTAAAGTAGTCGCATTGAGATGTGCGGACAGAGATTTGTCCAAGTTTGACACGAAATATAAAAAAAATACGGAGGTGTGCCAATATGACCTACACATAGGATGATATAATAGGTCCAGAACTTTAGTACTATACCACCCAAGTTACCTTAAAAACTTAGGTTTTGGAAATACGGGTGATTAAAATAGTCGCTTTGGATGTGTGGACAGTGATCCACCTAAGTTTGACACAAAATATAAAATAAATACGGAAGTGTGTCAGAATGACGTACACGTAGGATGAAAGAATAGGACCAGAACTTTAGTACTATACCACCCAAGTTACCTTAAAAACTTAGGTTTTGGAAATATGGGTGATTAAATTAGTCGCAATGCGATGTGCGGACAACGATTTTTCTAAGTATGTTATGAAATATAATAATAAATACGGAGTTGTGCCAACATTACGTACACGTAGGGTGATAGACTAGGACCAGAACTTCTGTATTATACCACCCAAGTTACCGTAAAAACTTAGGTTTTGGAAATATGGGTGATTAAATTAGTCGCTATGCGATGTGCGGAGAACGATTTGTCTAAGTATGACATGAAATATAATAATAAATACGGAGGTGTGCCAACATTACGTACATATAGGGTGATAGAATAGGACCAGAACTTCTGTATTATACCACCCAAGTTACCGTAAAAACTTAGGTTTTGGAAATATGGCTGATTAAAGTAGTCGCATTGAGATGTGCGGACAGCGATTTGTCAAAGTATGACATGAAAAATAAAATAAATACGGAAGTGTGCCAACATGACGTACACATAGGGTGATAGAATAGGTCCTGAAATTTAGTATTATACCACCCAAGTTACCTTAAAAACTTAGGTTTTGGAAATATGGGTGATTAAATTAGTCGCTATGCGATGTGCGGACAACGATTTGTCTAAGTTTGACATGAAATATAAAAATAAATACGGAATTGTGGATACATGACGTAAACGTAAGGTGATAGAATAGGACCAGAACTTCTGTATTATACCACCCAAGTTACCGTGAAAACTTAGGTTTAGGAAATATGGCTGATTAAAGTAGTCGCATTGAGATGTGCGGACAGCGATTTGTCAAAGTATGACATGAAAAATAAAATAAATACGGAAGTGTGCCAACATGACGTACACATAGGATGATAGAATAGGTCCTGAAATTTAGTATTATACCACCCAAGTTACCTTAAAAACTTAGGTTTTGGAAATATGGGTGATTAAATTAGTCGCTATGCGATGTGCGGACAACGATTTGTCTAAGTTTGACATGAAATATAAAAATAAATACGGAATTGTGGATACATGACGTACACATAGGGTGATAGAATAGGACCAGAACGTCCTTATTATACCACCCAAGTTACCGTAAAAACTTAGGTTTTGGAAAATGGGTGATTAAATTAGTCGCTATGCGATGTGCGGACAACGATTTGTCTAAGTTTGACATGAAATATAAAAATAAATACGGAATTGTGGATTCATGACGTACACATAGGGTGATAGAATAGGACCAGAACTTCTGTATTATACCACCCAAGTTACCGTAAAAACTTAGGTTTTGGAAATATGGCTGATTAAAGTAGTCGCATTGAGATGTGTAGACAGAGATTTGTCGAAGTTTGACACGAAATATAAAAAAATACGGAGGTGTGCCAACATGACGTACACGTAGGATGATAGAATAGGTCCAAAACTTTAGTACTATACCACCCAAGTTACCTTAAAATTTAGGTTTTGGAAATATGTGTGATTAAATTAGTCGCTATGCGATGTGCGGACAACGATTTGTCTAAGTTTGACATGAAATATAAAAATAAATACGGAGGTGTGCCAACATTACGTACATATAGGGTGATAGAATAGGACCAGAACTTCTGTATTATACCACCCAAGTTACCGTAAAAACTTAGGTTTTGGAAATATGGGTGATTAAATTAGACGCTATGCGATGTGCGGAGAACGATTTGTCTAAGTATGACATGAAATATAATAATAAATACGGAGGTGTGCCAACATTACGTACATATAGGGTGATAGAATAGGACCAGAACTTCTGTATTATACCACCCAAATTACCGTAAAAACTTAGGTTTTGGAAATATGGCTGATTAAAGTAGTCGCATTGAGATGTGCGGACAGCGATTTGTCAAAGTATGACATGAAAAATAAAATAAATACGGAAGTGTGCCAACATGACGTACACATAGGGTGATAGAATAGGTCCTGAAATTTAGTATTATACCACCCAAGTTACCTTAAAAACTTAGGTTTTGGAAATATGGGTGATTAAATTAGTCGCTATGCGATGTGCGGACAACGATTTGTCTAAGTTTGACATGAAATATAAAAATAAATACGGAATTGTGGATACATGACGTAAACGTAAGGTGATAGAATAGGACCAGAACTTCTGTATTATACCACCCAAGTTACCGTGAAAACTTAGGTTTAGGAAATATGGCTGATTAAAGTAGTCGCATTGAGATGTGCGGACAGCGATTTGTCAAAGTATGACATGAAAAATAAAATAAATACGGAAGTGTGCCAACATGACGTACACATAGGATGATAGAATAGGTCCTGAAATTTAGTATTATACCACCCAAGTTACCTTAAAAACTTAGGTTTTGGAAATATGGGTGATTAAATTAGTCGCTATGCGATGTGCGGACAACGATTTGTCTAAGTTTGACATGAAATATAAAAATAAATACGGAATTGTGGATACATGACGTACACATAGGGTGATAGAATAGGACCAGAACTTCTGTATTATACCACCCAAGTTACCGTAAAAACTTAGGTTTTGGAAATATGGGTGATTAAATTAGTCGCTATGCGATGTGCGGACAACGATTTGTCTAAGTATGACATGAAATATAATAATAAATACGGAGGTGTGCCAACATTACGTACACGTAGGGTGATAGAATAGGACCAGAACTTCTGTATTATACCACCCAAGTTACCGTAAAAACTTAGGTTTTGGAAATATGGCTGATTAAATTAGTCGCTCTGCGATGTGCGGACAACGATTTGTCGAAGTTTGACACGAAATATAAAAAAAATACGGAGGTGTGCCAACATGACGTACACATAGGATGATAGAATAGGTCCAGAACTTTAGTACTTTACCACCCAAGTTACCTTAAAAACTTAGGTTTTGGAAATACGGGTGATTAAAATAGTCGCTTTGGATGTGTGGACAGTGATCCACCTAAGTTTGACATAAAATATAAAATAAATACGGCAGTGTGTCAGCATGACGTACACGTAGGGTGATGAAATAGGACCAGAACTTCTGTATTATACCATCCAAGTTGCCGTAAAAACTTAGGTTTTGGAAATATGGCTGATTAAATTAGTCGCTATGCGATGTGCGGACAACGATTTGTCTAAGTTTGACATGAAATATAAAAATAAATACGGAATTGTGGATACATTACGTACACATAGGGTGATAGAATAGGACCAGAACTTCTGTATTATACCACCCAAGTTACCGTAAAAACTTAGGTTTTGGAAATATGGCTGATTAAATTAGTCGCTATGCGATGTGCGGACAACGATTTGTCTAAGTTTGACATGAAATTTAAAAATTAATACGGAGGTGTGCCAACATTACGTACACGTAGGGTGATAGAATAGGACCAGAACTTCTATATTATACCACCCAAATTACCGTAAAAACTTAGGTTTTGGAAATATGGCTGATTAAAGTAGTCGCATTGAGATGTGCGGACAGAGATTTGTCCAAGTTTGACACGAAATATAAAAAAAATACGGAGGTGTGCCAACATGACCTACACATAGGATGATATAATAGGTCCAGAACTTTAGTACTATACCACCCAAGTTACCTTAAAAACTTAGGTTTTGGAAATACGGGTGATTAAAATAGTCGCTTTGGATGTGTGGACAGTGATCCACCTAAGTTTGACACAAAATATAAAATAAATACGGAAGTGTGTCAGAATGACGTACACGTAGGATGAAAGAATAGTACCAGAACTTTAGTACTATACCACCCAAGTTACCTTAAAAACTTAGGTTTTGGAAATATGGGTGATTAAATTAGTCGCAATGCGATGTGCGGACAACGATTTGTCTAAGTATGTTATGAAATATAATAATAAATACGGAGTTGTGCCAACATTACGTACACGTAGGGTGATAGACTAGGACCAGAACTTCTGTATTATACCACCCAAGTTACCGTAAAAACTTAGGTTTTGGAAATATGGCTGATTAAAGTAGTCGCATTGAGATGTGTAGACAGAGATTTGTCGAAGTTTGACACGAAATATAAAAAAATACGGAGGTGTGCCAACATGACGTACACGTAGGATGATAGAATAGGTCCAAAACTTTAGTACTATACCACCCAAGTTACCTTAAAATTTAGGTTTTGGAAATATGTGTGATTAAATTAGTCGCTATGCGATGTGCGGACAACGATTTGTCTAAGTTTGACATGAAATATAAAAATAAATACGGAGGTGTGCCAACATTACGTACATATAGGGTGATAGAATAGGACCAGAACTTCTGTATTATACCACCCAAGTTACCGTAAAAACTTAGGTTTTGGAAATATGGGTGATTAAATTAGTCGCTATGCGATGTGCGGAGAACGATTTGTCTAAGTATGACATGAAATATAATAATAAATACGGAGGTGTGCCAACATTACGTACATATAGGGTGATAGAATAGGACCAGAACTTCTGTATTATACCACCCAAGTTACCGTAAAAACTTAGGTTTTGGAAATATGGCTGATTAAAGTAGTCGCATTGAGATGTGCGGACAGCGATTTGTCAAAGTATGACATGAAAAATAAAATAAATACGGAAGTGTGCCAACATGACGTACACATAGGGTGATAGAATAGGTCCTGAAATTTAGTATTATACCACCCAAGTTACCTTAAAAACTTAGGTTTTGGAAATATGGGTGATTAAATTAGTCGCTATGCGATGTGCGGACAACGATTTGTCTAAGTTTGACATGAAATATAAAAATAAATACGGAATTGTGGATACATGACGTAAACGTAAGGTGATAGAATAGGACCAGAACTTCTGTATTATACCACCCAAGTTACCGTGAAAACTTAGGTTTAGGAAATATGGCTGATTAAAGTAGTCGCATTGAGATGTGCGGACAGCGATTTGTCAAAGTATGACATGAAAAATAAAATAAATACGGAAGTGTGCCAACATGACGTACACATAGGATGATAGAATAGGTCCTGAAATTTAGTATTATACCACCCAAGTTACCTTAAAAACTTAGGTTTTGGAAATATGGGTGATTAAATTAGTCGCTATGCGATGTGCGGACAACGATTTGTCTAAGTTTGACATGAAATATAAAAATAAATACGGAATTGTGGATACATGACGTACACATAGGGTGATAGAATAGGACCAGAACTTCTGTATTATACCACCCAAGTTACCGTAAAAACTTAGGTTTTGGAAATATGGCTGATTAAATTAGTCGCTATGCGATGTGCGGACAACGATTTGTCTAAGTTTGACATAAAATTTAAAAATAAATACGGAGGTGTGCCAACATTACGTACACGTAGGGTGATAGAATAGGACCAGAACTTCTGTATTATACCACCCAAGTTACCGTAAAAACTTAGGTTTTGGAAATATGGCTGATTAAATTAGTCGCTCTGCGATGTGCGGACAACGATTTGTCGAAGTTTGACACGAAATATAAAAAAAATACGGAGGTGTGCCAACATGACGTACACATAGGATGATAGAATAGGTCCAGAACTTTAGTACTTTACCACCCAAGTTACCTTAAAAACTTAGGTTTTGGAAATACGGGTGATTAAAATAGTCGCTTTGGATGTGTGGACAGTGATCCACCTAAGTTTGACATAAAATATAAAATAAATACGGCAGTGTGTCAGCATGACGTACACGTAGGGTGATGAAATAGGACCAGAACTTCTGTATTATACCATCCAAGTTGCCGTAAAAACTTAGGTTTTGGAAATATGGGTGATTAAATTAGTCGCAATGCGATGTGCGGACAACGATTTGTCTAAGTATGTTATGAAATATAATAATAAATACGGAGTTGTGCCAACATTACGTACACGTAGGGTGATAGACTAGGACCAGAACTTCTGTATTATACCACCCAAGTTACCGTAAAAACTTAGGTTTTGGAAATATGGCTGATTAAAGTAGTCGCATTGAGATGTGCGGACAGAGATTTGTCGAAGTATGACATGAAAAATAAAATAAATACGGAAGTGTGCCAACATGACGTACACATAGGATGATAGAATAGGTCCTGAAATTTAGTATTATACCACCCAAGTTACCTTAAAAACTTAGGTTTTGGAAATATGGGTGATTAAATTAGTCGCTATGCGATGTGCGGACAACGATTTGTCTAAGTTTGAGATGAAATATAAAAATAAATACGGAATTGTGGATACATGACGTACACATAGGGTGATAGAATAGGACCAGAACTTCTGTATTAGACCACCCAAAGTACCGTAAAAACTTAGGTTTTGGAAATATGGGTGATTAAATTAGTCGCTATGCGATATGCGGACAACGATTTGTCTAAGTTTGACATGAAATATAAAAATAAATACGGAATTGTGGATACATGACGTACACATAGGGTGATAGAATAGGACCAGAACTTCTGTATTATACCACCCAAGTTACCGTAAAAACTTAGGTTTTGGAAATATGGGTGATTAAATTAGTCGCTATGCGATGTGCGGACAACGATTTGTCTAATTATGACATGAAATATAATAATAAATACGGAGGTGTGCCAACATTACGTACACGTAGGGTGATAGAATAGGACCAGAACTTCTGTATTATACCACCCAAGTTACCGTAAAAACTTAGGTTTTGGAAATATGGCTGATTAAATTAGTCGCTATGCGATGTGCGGACAACGATTTGTCGAAGTTTGACACGAAATATAAAAAAAATACGGAGGTGTGCCAACATGACGTACACATAGGATGATAGAATAGGTCCAGAACTTTAGTACTATAGCACCAAATTTACCTTAAAAACTTAGGTTTTGGAAATACGGGTGATTAAAATAGTTGCTTTGGATGTGTGGACAGTGATCCACCTAAGTTTGACATAAAATATAAAATAAATACGGCAGTGTGTCAGCATGACGTACACGTAGGGTGATGAAATAGGACCAGAACTTCTGTATTATACCACCCAAGTTACCGTAAAAACTTAGGTTTTGGAAATATGGCTGATTAAAGTAGTCGCATTGAGATGTGCGGACAGCGATTTGTCAAAGTATGACATGAAAAGTAAAATAAATACGGAAGTGCGCCAACATGACGTACACATAGGATGATAGAATAGGTCCTGAAATTTAGTATTATACCACCCAAGTTACCTTAAAAACTTAGGTTTTGGAAATATGGGTGATTAAATTAGTCGCTATGCGATGTGCGGACAACGATTTGTCTAAGTTTGACATGAAATATAAAAATAAATACGGAATTGTGGATACATGACGTACACATAGGGTGATAGAATAGGACCAGAACTTCTGTATTATACCACCCAAGTTACCGTAAAAACTTAGGTTTTGGAAAATGGGTGATTAAATTAGTCGCTATGCGATGTGCGGACAACGATTTGTCTAAGTTTGACATGAAATATAAAAATAAATACGGAATTGTGGATTCATGACGTACACATAGGGTGATAGAATAGGACCAGAACTTCTGTATTATACCACCCAAGTTACCGTAAAAACTTAGGTTTTGGAAATATGGGTGATTAAATTAGTCGCTATGCGATGTGCGGACAACGATTTGTCAAAGTATGACATGAAATATAATAATAAATACGGAGGTGTGCCAACATTACGTACACGTAGCGTGATAGAATAGGACCAGAACTTCTGTATTATACCAAACAAGTTACCGTAAAAACTTAGGTTTTGGAAATATGGGTGATTAAATTAGTCGCTATGCGATGTGCGGACAACGATTTGTCTAAGTTTGACATGAAATATAAAAATAAATACGGATTTGTGGATACATGACGTACACATAGGGTGATAGAATACGACCAGAACTTCTGTATTATACCACCCAAGTTACCTTAAAAACTTAGGTTTTGGAAATATGGGTGATTAAATTAGTCGCTATGCGATGTGCGGACAACGATTTGTCTAAGTTTGACATGAAATATAAAAATAAATACGGAATTGTGGATACATGACGTACACATAGGGTGATAGAATAGGACCAGAACTTCTGTATTATACCACCCAAGTTACCTTAAAAACTTAGGTTTTGGAAATACGGGTGATTAAAATAGTCGCTTTGGATGTGTGGACAGTGATCCACCTAAGTTTGACATAAAATATAAAATAAATACGGCAGTGTGTCAGCATGACGTACACGTAGGGTGATGAAATAGGACCAGAACTTCTGTATTATACCACCCAAGTTGCCGTAAAAACTTAGGTTTTGGAAATATGGCTGATTAAATTAGTCGCTATGCGATGTGCGGACAACGATTTGTCTAAGTTTGACATGAAATATAAAAATAAATACGGAATTGTGGATACATGACGTACACATAGGGTGATAGAATAGGACCAGAACTTCTGTATTATACCACCCAAGTTACCGTAAAAACTTAGGTTTTGGAAATATGGCTGATTAAATTAGTCGCTATGCGATGTGCGGACAACGATATGTCTAATTTTGACATGAAATTTAAAAATTAATACGGAGGTGTGCCAACATTACGTACACGTAGGGTGATAGAATAGGACCAGAACTTCTGTATTATACCACCCAAATTACCGTAAAAACTTAGGTTTTGGAAATATGGCTGATTAAAGTAGTCGCATTGAGATGTGCGGACAGAGATTTGTCGAAGTTTGACACGAAATATAAAAAAAATACGGAGGTGTGCCAACATGACGTACACATAGGATGATATAATAGGTCCAGAACTTTAGTACTATACCACCCAATTTACCTTAAAAACTAAGGTTTTGGAAATACGGGTGATTAAAATAGTTGCTTTGGATGTGTGGACAGTGATCCACCTAAGTTTGACATAAAATATAAAATAAATACGGCAGTGTGTCAGCATGACGTACACGTAGGGTGATGAAATAGTACCAGAACTTCTGTATTATACCACCCAAGTTACCGTAAAACCTTAGGTTTTGGAAATATGGCTGATTAAAGTAGTCGCATTGAGATGTGCGGACAGCGATTTGTCAAAGTATGACATGAAAAATAAAATAAATACGGAAGTGTGCCAACATGACGTACACATAGGATGATAGAATAGGTCCTGAAATTTAGTATTATACCACCCAAGTTACCTTAAAAACTTAGGTTTTGGAAATATGGGTGATTAAATTAGTCGCTATGCGATATGCGGACAACGATTTGTCTAAGTTTGACATGAAATATAAAAATAAATACGGAATTGTGGATACATGACGTACACGTAGGGTGATAGAATAGGACCAGAACTTCTGTATTATACCACCCAAGTTACCGTAAAAACTTAGGTTTTGGAAATATGGCTGATTAAA
Organism: Flexamia atlantica; assembly: GCA_035578135.1. Lineage (NCBI taxonomy): Eukaryota > Metazoa > Arthropoda > Insecta > Hemiptera > Cicadellidae > Flexamia > Flexamia atlantica. The sequence goes on along the minus strand of JAQJVK010000265.1, from coordinate 89,504 downwards.
TTAGTCGCATTGAGATGTGCGGACAGCGATTTGTCAAAGTATGACATGAAAAATAAAATAAATACGGAAGTGTGCCAACATGACGTACACATAGGATGATAGAATAGGTCCTGAAATTTAGTATTATACCACCCAAGTTACCTTAAAAACTTAGGTTTTGGAAATATGGGTGATTAAATTAGTCGCTATGCGATGTGCGGACAACGATTTGTCTAAGTTTGACATGAAATATAAAAATAAATACGGAATTGTGGATACATGACGTACACATAGGGTGATAGAATAGGACCAGAACTTCTGTATTATACCACCCAAGTTACCGTAAAAACTTAGGTTTTGGAAAATGGGTGATTAAATTAGTCGCTATGCGATGTGCGGACAACGATTTGTCTAAGTTTGACATGAAATATAAAAATAAATACGGAATTGTGGATACATGACGTACACATAGGGTGATAGAATAGGACCAGAACTTCTGTATTATACCACCCAAGTTACCGTAAAAACTTAGGTTTTGGAAATATGGGTGATTAAATTAGTCGCTATGCGATGTGCGGACAACGATTTGTCGAAGTTTGACACGAAATATAAAAAAAATACGGAGGTGTGCCAACATGACGTACACATAGGATGATAGAATAGGTCCAGAACTTTAGTACTATACCACCCAAGTTACCTTAAAAACTTAGGTTTTGGAAATACGGGTGATTAAAATAGTCGCTTTGTATGTGTGGACAGTGATCCACCTAAGTTTGACATAAAATATAAAATAAATACGGCAGTGTGTCAGCATGACGTACACGTAGGGTGATGAAATAGGACCAGAACTTCTGTATTATACCACCCAAGTTGCCGTAAAAACTTAGGTTTTAGAAATATGGCTGATTAAATTAGTCGCTATGCGATGTGCGGACAACGATTTGTCTAAGTTTGACATGAAATATAAAAATAAATACGGAATTGTGGATACATGACGTACACATAGGGTGATAGAATAGGACCAGAACTTCTGTATTATACCACCCAAGTTACCGTAAAAACTTAGGTTTTGGAAATATGGCTGATTAAATTAGTCGCTATGCGATGTGCGGACAACGATTTGTCTGTTTGACATGAAATTTAAAAATTAATACGGAGGTGTGCCAACATTACGTACACGTAGGGTGATAGAATAGGACCAGAACATCTGTATTATACCACCCAAATTACCGTAAAAATTTAGGTTTTGGAAATATGGCTGATTAAAGTAGTCGCATTGAGATGTGCGGACAGAGATTTGTCGAAGTTTGACACGAAATATAAAAAAAATACGGAGGTGTGCCAACATGACGTACACATAGGATGATATAATAGGTCCAGAACTTTAGTACTATACCACCCAAGTTACCTTAAAAACTTAGGTTTTGGAAATACGGGTTGATTAAAATAGTCGCTTTGGATGTGTGGACAGTGATCCACCTAAGTTTGACATAAAATATAAAATAAATACGGCAGTGTGTCAGCATGACGTACACGTAGGGTGATGAAATAGGACCAGAACTTTAGTACTATACCACCCAAGTTACCTTAAAAACTTAGGTTTTGGAAATATGGGTGATTAAATTAGTCGCAATGCGATGTGCGGACAACGATTTGTCTAAGTATGTTATGAAATATAATAATAAATACGGAGGTGTGCCAACATTACGGACACGTAGGGTGATAGAATAGGACCAGAACTTCTGTATTATACCACCCAAGTTACCGTAAAAACTTAGGTTTTGGAAATATGGCTGATTAAAGTAGTCGCATTGAGATGTGCGGACAGAGATTTGTCGAAGTATGACATGAAAAATAAAATAAATACGGAAGTGTGCCAACATGACGTACACATAGGATGATAGAATAGGTCCTGAAATTTTAGTATTATACCACCCAAGTTACCTTAAAAACTTAGGTTTTGGAAATATGGGTGATTAAATTAGTCGCTATGCGATGTGCGGACAACGATTTGTCTAAGTTTGACATGAAATATAAAAATAAATACGGAATTGTTGATACATGACGTACACATAGGGTGATAGAATAGGACCAGAACTTCTGTATTATACCACCCAAGTTACCGTAAAAGCTTAGGTTTTGGAAATATGGGTGATTAAATTAGTCGCTATGCGATGTGCGGACAACGATTTGTCGAAGTTTGACATGAAATATAAAAATAAATACGGAATTGTGGATACATGACGTACACATAGGGTGATAGAATAGGACCAGAACGTCTGTATTATACCACCCAAGTTACCGTAAAAACCTAGGTTTTGGAAATATGGGTGATTAAATTAGTCGCTATGCGATGTGCGGACAACGATTTGTCTAATTATGACATGAAATATAATATAAATACGGAGGTGTGTCAACATTACGTACACGTAGGGTGATAGAATAGGACCAGAACTTCTGTATTATACCACCCAAGATACCGTAAAAACTTAGGTTTTGGAAATATGGCTGATTAAATTAGTCGCTATGCGATGTGCGGACAACGATTTGTCGAAGTTTGACACGAAATATAAAAAAATACGGAGGTGTGCCAACATGACGTACACATAGGATGATAGAATAGGTCCAGAACTTTAGTACTATACCACCCAATTTACCTTAAAAACTTAGGTTTTGGAAATACGGGTAATTAAAATAGTTTGCTTTGGATGTGTGGACAGTGATCCACCTAAGTTTGACATAAAATATAAAAATAAATACGGCAGTGTGTCAGCATGACGTACACGTAGGGTGATGAAATAGGACCAGAACTTCTGTATTATACCACCCAAGTTACCGTAAAAACTTAGGTTTTGGAAATATGGCTGATAAAAGTAGTCGCATTGAGATGTGCGGACAGCGATTTGTCAAAGTATGACATGAAATATAAAAATAAATACGGGAATTGTGGATACATGATGTACACGTAGGGTGATAGAATAGGACCAGAACTTCTGTATTATCCCACCCAAGTTACCGTAAAAACTTAGGTTTTGGAAATATGGCTGATTAAGGTAGTCGCTATGCGATGTGCGGACAACAATTTGTCTAAGTTTGACATGAAATTTAAAAATTAATACGGAGGTGTGCCAACATTACGTACACGTAGAATAGGATAGAATAGGACCAGAACTTCTGTATTATACCACCCAAATTACCGTAAAAACTTAGGTTTTGGAAATATGGCTGATTAAAGTAGTCGCATTGAGATGTGCGGACAGAGATTTTGTCGAAGTTTGACACGAAATATAAAAAAAATACGGAGGTGTGCCAACATGACGTACACATAGGATGATATAAAAGGTCCAGAACTTTAGTACTATACCACCCAAGTTACCTTAAAAACTTAGGTTTTGGAAATACGGGTGTTTAAATAGTCGCTTTGGATGTGTGGACAGTGATCCAAAAAGTTTGACATAAAATATAAAATAAATACGGCAGTGTGTTCAGCATGACGTACACGTAGGGTGATGAAATAGGACCAGAACTTCTGTATTATACCACCCAAGTTACCGTAAAAACTTAGGTTTTGGAAATATGGCTAATTAAAGTAGTCGCATTGAGATGTGCGGACAGCGATTTGTCAAAGTATGACATGAAAAATAAAATAAATACGGCAGTGTGCCAACATGACGTACACATAGGATGATAGAATAGGTCCTGAAATTTAGTATTATACCACCCAAGTTACCGTAAAAACTTAGGTTTTGGAAATATGGGTGATTAAATTAGTCGCCATGCGATGTGCGGACAACGATTTGTCTAAGTTTGACAAGAAATATAAAAATAAATACGGAATTTTGGATACATGACGTACCACATTGGGTGATAGAATAGGATTAGAACTATATTATTATACCACTCAGGTTACCGTCAAAACTTAGGTTTTGGAAATACGGGTGATTAAAATAGTCGCTTTGGATGTGTGGACAGCGATCCACCTAAGTTTGACATAAAATATAAAATAAATACGGAAGTGTGTCAGAATGACGTACACGTAGGATGAAAGAATAGGACCAGAACTTTAGAACTATACCACCCAAGTTACCTTAAAAACTTAGGTTTTGGAAATATGGGTGATTAAATTAGTCGCAATGCGATGTGCGGACAACGATTTGTCTAAGTATGTTATGAAATATAATAATAAATACGGAGGGTGTGCCAACATTACGTACACGTAAGGTGATAGAATAGGACCAGAACTTCTGTATTATACCACCCAAGTTACCGTAAAAACTTAGGTTTTGGAAATATGGCTGATTAAAGTAGTCGCATTGAGATGTGCGGACAGAGATTTGTCGAAGTATGACATGAAAAATAAAATAAATACGGAAGTGTGCCAACATGACGTACACATAGGATGATAGAATAGGTCCTGAAATTTAGTATTATACCACCCAAGTTACCTTAAAAACTTAGGTTTTGGAAATATGGGTGATTAAATTAGTCGCTATGCGATGTGCGGACAACGATTTGTCTAAGTTTGACATGAAATATAAAATAAATACGGAATTGTTGATACATGACGTACACATAGGGTGATAGAATAGGACCAGAACTTCTGTATTATACCACCCAAGTTACCGTAAAAACTTAGGTTTTGGAAATATGGGTGATTAAATTAGTCCCTATGCGATGTGCGGACAACAATTTGTCGAAGTTTGACATGAAATATAAAAATAAATACGGAATTGTGGATACATGACGTACACATAGGGTGATAGAATAGGACCAGAACTTCTGTATTATACCACCCAAGTTACCGTAAAAACTTAGGTTTTGGAAATATGGGTGATTAAATTAGTCGCTATGCGATGTGCGGACAACGATTTGTCTAATTATGACATGAAATATAAAAATAAATACGGAATTGTGGATACATGACGTACACATAGGGTGATAGAATAGGACCAGAACTTCTGTATTATACCACCCAAGTTACCGTAAAAACTTAGGTTTTGGAAATATGGCTGATTAAATTAGTCGCTATGCGATGTGCGGACAACGATTTGTCTAAGTTTGACATGAAATTTAAAAATTAATACGGAGGTGTGCCAACATTACGTACACGTAGGGTGATAGAATAGGACCAGAACATCTGTATTATACCACCCAAATTACCGTAAAAACTTAGGTTTTGGAAATATGGCTGATTAAAGTAGTCGCATTGAGATGTGCGGACAGAGATTTGTCGAAGTTTGACACGAAATATAAAAAAAATACGGAGGTGTGCCAACATGACGTACACATAGGATGATATAATAGGTCCAGAACTTTAGTACTATACCACCCAAGTTACCTTAAAAACTTAGGTTTTGGAAATACGGGTGATTAAAATAGTCGCTTTGGATGTGTGGACAGTGATCCACCTAAGTTTGACATAAAATATAAAATAAATACGGCAGTGTGTCAGCATGACGTACACGTAGGGTGATGAAATAGGACCAGAACTTCTGCATTATACCACCCAAGTTACCGTAAAAACTTAGGTTTTGGAAATATGGCTAATTAAAGTAGTCGCATTGAGATGTGCGGACAGCGATTTGTCAAAGTATGACATGAAAAATAAAATAAATACGGCAGTGTGCCAACATGACGTACACATAGGATGATAGAATAGGTCCTGAAATTTAGTATTATATCACCCAAGTTACCGTAAAAACTTAGGTTTTGGAAATATGGGTGATTAAATTAGTCGCTATGCGATGTGCGGACAACGATTTGTCTAAGTTTGACAAGAAATATAAAAATAAATACGGAATTTTGGATACATGACGTACACATTGGGTGATAGAATAGGATTAGAACTATATTATTATACCACTCAGGTTACCGTCAAAACTTAGGTTTTGGAAATACGGGTGATTAAAATAGTCGCTTTGGATGTGTGGACAGCGATCCACCTAAGTTTGACATAAAATATAAAATAAATACGGAAGTGTGTCAGAATGACGTACACGTAGGATGAAAGAATAGGACCAGAACTTTAGTACTATACCACCCAAGTTACCTTAAAAACTTAGGTTTTGGAAATATGGGTGATTAAATTAGTCGCAATGCGATGTGCGGACAACGATTTGTCTAAGTATGTTATGAAATATAATAATAAATACGGAGGTGTGCCAACATTACGTACACGTAGGGTGATAGAATAGGACCAGAACTTCTGTATTATACCACCCAAGTTACCGTAAAAACTTAGGTTTTGGAAATATGGCTGATTGAAGTAGTCGCATTGAGATGTGCGGACAGAGATTTGTCGAAGTATGACATGAAAAATAAAATAAATACGGAAGTGTGCCAACATGACGTACACATAGGATGATAGAATAGGTCCTGAAATTTAGTATTATACCACCCAAGTTACCTTAAAAACTTAGGTTTTGGAAATATGGGTGATTAAATTAGTCGCTATGCGATGTGCGGACAACGATTTGTCTAAGTTTGACATGAAATATAAAAATAAATACGGAATTGTTGATACATGACGTACACATAGGGTGATAGAATAGGACCAGAACTTCTGTATTATACCACCCAAGTTACCGTAAAAACTTAGGTTTTGGAAATATGGGTGATTAAATTAGTCGCTATGCGATGTGCGGACAACGATTTGTCGAAGTTTGACATGAAATATAAAAATAAATACGGAATTGTGGATACATGACGTACACATAGGGTGATAGAATAGGACCAGAACGTCTGTATTATACCACCCAAGTTACCGTAAAAACTTAGGTTTTGGAAATATGGGTGATTAAATTAGTCGCTATGCGATGTGCGGACAACGATTTGTCTAATTATGACATGAAATATAATAATAAATACGGAGGTGTGTCAACATTACGTACACGTAGGGTGATAGAATAGGACCAGAACTTCTGTATTATACCACCCAAGTTACCGTAAAAACTTAGGTTTTGGAAATATGGCTGATTAAATTAGTCGCTATGCGATGTGCGGACAACGATTTGTCGAAGTTTGACACGAAATATAAAAAAAATACGGAGGTGTGCCAACATGACGTACACATAGGATGATAGAATAGGTCCAGAACTTTAGTACTATACCACCCAATTTACCTTAAAAACTTAGGTTTTGGAAATACGGGTAATTAAAATAGTTGCTTTGGATGTGTAGACAGTGATCCACCTAAGTTTGACATAAAATATAAAATAAATACGGCAGTGTGTCAGCATGACGTACACGTAGGGTGATGAAATAGGACCAGAACTTCTGTATTATACCACCCAAGTTACCGTAAAAACTTAGGTTTTGGAAATATGGCTGATAAAAGTAGTCGCATTGAGATGTGCGGACAGCGATTTGTCAAAGTATGACATGAAATATAAAAATAAATACGGAATTGTGGATACATGATGTACACGTAGGGTGATAGAATAGGACCAGAACTTCTGTATTATACCACCCAAGTTACCGTAAAAACTTAGGTTTTGGAAATATGGCTGATTAAGGTAGTCGCTATGCGATGTGCGGACAACAATTTGTCTAAGTTTGACATGAAATTTAAAAATTAATACGGAGGTGTGCCAACATTACGTACACGTAGAATAGGATAGAATAGGACCAGAACTTCTGTATTATACCACCCAAATTACCGTAAAAACTTAGGTTTTGGAAATATGGCTGATTAAAGTAGTCGCATTGAGATGTGCGGACAGAGATTTGTCGAAGTTTGACACGAAATATAAAAAAAATACGGAGGTGTGCCAACATGACGTACACATAGGATGATATAATAGGTCCAGAACTTTAGTACTATACCACCCAAGTTACCTTAAAAACTTAGGTTTTGGAAATACGGGTGTTTAAATAGTCGCTTTGGATGTGTGGACAGTGATCCAAAAAGTTTGACATAAAATATAAAATAAATACGGCAGTGTGTCAGCATAACGTACACGTAGGGTGATGAAATAGGACCAGAACTTCTGTATTATACCACCCAAGTTACCGTAAAAACTTAGGTTTTGGAAATATGGCTAATTAAAGTAGTCGCATTGAGATGTGCGGACAGCGATTTGTCAAAGTATGACATGAAAAATAAAATAAATACGGCAGTGTGCCAACATGACGTACACATAGGATGATAGAATAGGTCCTGAAATTTAGTATTATACCACCCAAGTTACCGTAAAAACTTAGGTTTTGGAAATATGGGTGATTAAATTAGTCGCCATGCGATGTGCGGACAACGATTTGTCTAAGTTTGACAAGAAATATAAAAATAAATACGGAATTTTGGATACATGACGTACACATTGGGTGATAGAATAGGATTAGAACTATATTATTATACCACTCAGGTTACCGTCAAAACTTAGGTTTTGGAAATACGGGTGATTAAAATAGTCGCTTTGGATGTGTGGACAGCGATCCACCTAAGTTTGACATAAAATATAAAATAAATACGGAAGTGTGTCAGAATGACGTACACGTAGGATGAAAGAATAGGACCAGAACTTTAGAACTATACCACCCAAGTTACCTTAAAAACTTAGGTTTTGGAAATATGGGTGATTAAATTAGTCGCAATGCGATGTGCGGACAACGATTTGTCTAAGTATGTTATGAAATATAATAATAAATACGGAGGTGTGCCAACATTACGTACACGTAAGGTGATAGAATAGGACCAGAACTTCTGTATTATACCACCCAAGTTACCGTAAAAACTTAGGTTTTGGAAATATGGCTGATTAAAGTAGTCGCATTGAGATGTGCGGACAGAGATTTGTCGAAGTATGACATGAAAAATAAAATAAATACGGAAGTGTGCCAACATGACGTACACATAGGATGATAGAATAGGTCCTGAAATTTAGTATTATACCACCCAAGTTACCTTAAAAACTTAGGTTTTGGAAATATGGGTGATTAAATTAGTCGCTATGCGATGTGCGGACAACGATTTGTCTAAGTTTGACATGAAATATAAAAATAAATACGGAATTGTTGATACATGACGTACACATAGGGTGATAGAATAGGACCAGAACTTCTGTATTATACCACCCAAGTTACCGTAAAAACTTAGGTTTTGGAAATATGGGTGATTAAATTAGTCGCTATGCGATGTGCGGACAACAATTTGTCGAAGTTTGACATGAAATATAAAAATAAATACGAAATTGTGGATACATGACGTACACATAGGGTGATAGAATAGGACCAGAACTTCTGTATTATACCACCCAAGTTACCGTAAAAACTTAGGTTTTGGAAATATGGGTGATTAAATTAGTCGCTATGCGATGTGCGGACAACGATTTGTCTAATTATGACATGAAATATAATAATAAATACGGAGGTGTGCCAACATTACGTACACGTAGGGTGATAGAATAGGACCAGAACTTCTGTATTATACCACCCAAGTTACCGTAAAAACTTAGGTTTTGGAAATATGGCTGATTAAATTAGTCGCTATGCGATGTGCGGACAACGATTTGTCGAAGTTTGACACGAAATATAAAAAAAATACGGAGGTGTGCCAACATGACGTACACATAGGATGATAGAATAGGTCCAGAACTTTAGTACTATACCATTCAATTTACCTTAAAAACTTAGGTTTTGGAAATACGGGTGATTAAAATAGTTGCTTTGGATGTGTGGACAGTGATCCACCTAAGTTTGACATAAAATATAAAATAAATACGGCAGTGTGTCAGCATGACGTACACGTAGGGTGATGAAATAGGACCAGAACTTCTGTATTATACCACCCAAGTTACCGTAAAAACTTAGGTTTTGGAAATATGGCTGATTAAAGTAGTCGCATTGAGATGTGCGGACAGCGATTTGTCAAAGTATGACATGAAATATAAAAATAAATACGGAATTGTGGATACATGACGTACACGTAGGGTGATAGAATAGGACCAGAACTTCTGTATTATACCACCCAAGTTACCGTAAAAACTTAGGTTTTGGAAATATGGCTGATTAAAGTAGTCGCATTGAGATGTGCGGACAGCGATTTGTCAAAGTATGACATGAAAAATAAAATAAATACGGAAGTGTGCCAACATGACGTACACGTAGGGTGATGAAATAGGACCAGAACTTCTGTATTATACCACCCAAGTTACCTTAAAAACTTAGGTTTTGGAAATATGGGTGATTAAATTAGTCGCTATGCGATGTGCGGACAACGATTTGTCTAAGTTTGACATGAAATATAAAAATAAATACGGAATTGTTGATACATGTCGTACACATAGGGTGATAGAATAGGACCAGAACTTCTGTATTATACCATCCAAGTTACCGTAAAAACTTAGGTTTTGGAAATATGGCTGATTAAAGTAGTCGCATTGAGATGTGCGGACAGCGATTTGTCAAAGTATGACATGAAAAATAAAATAAATACGGAAGTGTGCCAACATGACGTACACATAGGATGATAGAATAGGTCCTGAAATTTAGTATTATACCACCCAAGTTACCTTAAAAACTTAGGTTTTGGAAATATGGGTGATTAAATTAGTCGCTATGCGATGTGCGGACAACGATTTGTCTAAGTTTGACATGAAAAATAAAAATTAATACGGAATTGTGGATACATGACGTACACATAGGGTGATAGAATAGGACCAGAACTTCTGTATTATACCACCCAAGTTACCGTAAAAACTTAGGTTTTGGAAATATAGCTGATTAAAGTAGTCGCATTGAGATGTGCGGACAGAGATTTGTCGAAGTTTGACACGAAATATAAAAAAAATACGGAGGTGTGCCAACATGACGTACACATAGGATGATAGAATAGGTCCAGAACTTTAGTACTATACCACCCAATTTACCTTAAAAACTTAGGTTTTGGAAATACGGGTGATTAAAATAGTTGCTTTGAATGTGTGGACAGTGATCCACCTAAGTTTGACATAAAATATAAAATAAATACGGCAGTGTGTCAGCATGACGTACACGTAGGGTGATGAAATAGGACCAGAACTTCTGTATTATACCACCCAAGTTACCGTAAAAACTTAGGTTTTGGAAATATGGCTGATTAAAGTAGTCGCATTGAGATGTGCGGACAGCGATTTGTCAAAGTATGACATGAAATATAAGAATAAATACGGAATTGTGGATACATGACGTACACGTAGGGTGATAGAATAGGACCAGAACTTCTGTATTATACCACCCAAGTTACCGTAAAAACTTAGGTTTTGGAAATATAGCTGATTAAAGTAGTCGCATTGAGATGTGCGGACAGCGATTTGTCAAAGTATGACATGAAAAATAAAATAAATACGGAAGTGTGCCAACATGACGTACACGTAGGGTGATGAAATAGGACCAGAACTTCTGTATTATACCACCCAAGTTACCTTAAAAACTTAGGTTTTGGAAATATGCGTGATTAAATTAGTCGCTATGCGATGTGCGGACAACGATTTGTCTAAGTTTGACATGAAATATAAAAATAAATACGGAATTGTTGATACATGTCGTACACATAGGGTGATAGAATAGGACCAGAACTTCTGTATTATACCATCCAAGTTACCGTAAAAACTTAGGTTTTGGAAATATGGCTGATTAAAGTAGTCGCATTGAGATGTGCGGACAGCGATTTGTCAAAGTATGACATGAAAAATAAAATAAATACGGAAGTGTGCCAACATGACGTACACATAGGATGATAGAATAGGTCCTGAAATTTAGTATTATACCACCCAAGTTACCTTAAAAACTTAGGTTTTGGAAATATGGGTGATTAAATTAGTCGCTATGCGATGTGCGGACAACGATTTGTCTAAGTTTGACATGAAAAATAAAAATTAATACGGAATTGTGGATACATGACGTACACATAGGGTGATAGAATAGGACGAGAACTTCTGTATTATACCACCCAAGTTACCGTAAAAACTTAGGTTTTGGTAATATGGCTGATTAAAGTAGTCGCATTGAGATGTGCGGACAGAGATTTGTCGAAGTTTGACACGAAATATAAAAAAAATACGGAGGTGTGCAAACATGACGTACACATAGGATGATAGAATAGGTCCAGAACTTTAGTACTATACCACCCAAGTTACCTTAAAAACTTAGGTTTTGGAAATACGGGTGATTAAAATAGTCGCTTTGGATGTGTGGACAGTGATCCACCTAAGTTTGACATAAAATATAAAATAAATACGGCAGTGTGTCAGCATGACGTACACGTAGGGTGATGAAATAGGACCAGAACTTCTGTATTATACCACCCAAGTTACCGTAAAAACTTAGGTTTTGGAAATATGGCTGATTAAAGTAGTCGCATTGAGATGTGCGGACAGCGATTTGTCAAAGTATGACATGAAAAATAAAATAAATACGGAAGTGTGCCAACATGACGTACACATAGGATGAAAGAATAGGACCAGAACTTTAGTACTATACCACCCAAGTTACCGTAAAAACTTAGGTTTTGGAAATACGGGTGATTAAAATAGTCGCTTTGGATGTGTGGACACTGATCCACCTAAGTTTGACATAAAATATAAAATAAATACGACAGTGTGTCAGCATGACGTACACGTAGGGTGATGAAATAGGACCAGAACTTCTGTATTATACCACCCAAGTTACCTTAAAAACTTAGGTTTTGGAAATATGGGTGATTAAATTAGTCGCTATGCGATGTGCGGACAACGATTTTCTAAGTTTGACATGAAATATAAAAATAAATACGGAATTGTGGATACATGACGTACACATAGGGTGATAGAATAGGACCAGAACTTCTTTATTATACCACCCAAGTTACCGTAAAAACTTAGGTTTTGGAAATATGGGTGATTAAATTAGTCGCTATGCGATGTGCGGACAACGATTTGTCTAAGTTTGACATGAAATATAAAAATAAATACGGAATTTTGGATACATGACGTACACATTGGGTGATTGAATAGGATTAGAACTATATTATTATACCACTCAGGTTACCGTCAAAACTTAGGTTTTGGAAATACGGGTGATTAAAATAGTCGCTTGGGATGTGTGTACAGCGATCCACCTAAGTTTGACATAAAATATAAAATAAATACGGCAGTGTGTCAGCATGACGTACACGTAGGATGAAAGAATAGGACCAGAACTTTAGTACTATACCACCCAAGTTACCTTAAAAACTTAGGTTTTGGAAATATGGGTGATTAAATTAGTCGCTATGCGATGTGCGGACAACGATTTTTCTAAGTTTGACATGAAATATAAAAATAAATACGGAATTGTGGATACATGACGTACACATAGGGTGATAGAATAGGACCAGAACTTCTGTACTATACCACCCAAGTTACCTTAAAATCTTCGGTTTTGGATATATGGGTGATTAAATTAGTCGCTATGCGATGTGCAGACAACGATTTGTCTAAGTTTGACACGAAATATAAAAAAAATACGGAGGTGTGCCAACATGACGTACACGTAGGATGATAGAATAGGACCAGAACTTCTGTATTATACCACCCAAGTTACCGTAAAAACTTAGGTTTTGGAAATATGGCTGATTAAAGTAGTCGCATTGAGATGTGCGGACAGCGATTTGTCAAAGTATGACATGAAAAATAAAATAAATACGGAAGTGTGCCAACATGACGTACACATAGGGTGATAGAATAGGTCCTGAAATTTAGTATTATACCACCCAATTTACCTTAAAACTTAGGTTTTGGAAATATGGGTGATTAAATTAGTCGCTATGCGATGTGCGGACAACGATTTGTCTAAGTATGACATGAAATATAATAATAAATACGGAACTGTGCCAACATGACGTACACATAGGATGATAGAATAGGTCCTGAAATTTAGTATTATACCACCCAAGTTACCTTAAAAACTTAGGTTTTGGAAATATGGGTGATTAAATTAGTCGCTATGCGATGTGCGGACAACGATTTTCTAAGTTTGAGATGAAATATAAAAATAAATACGGAATTGTGGATACATGACGTACACATAGGGTGATAGAATAGGACCAGAACTTCTTTATCATACCATTCAAGTTACCGTAAAAACTTAGGTTTTGGAAATATGGGTGATTAAATTAGTCGCTATGCGATGTGCGGACAACGATTTGTCTAAGTTTGACATGAAATATAAAAATAAATACGGAATTTTGGATACATGACGTACACATTGGGTGATTGAATAGGATTAGAACTATATTATTATACCACTCAGGTTACCGTCAAAACTTAGGTTTTGGAAATACGGGTGATTAAAATAGTCGCTTTGGATGTGTGGACAGCGATCCACCTAAGTTTGACATAAAATATAAAATAAATACGGCAGTGTGTCAGCATGACGTACACGTAGGATGAAAGAATAGGACCAGAACTTTAGTACTATACCACCCAAGTTACCTTAAAAACTTAGGTTTTGGAAATATGGGTGATTAAATTAGTCGCCATGCGATGTGCGGACAACGATTTTTCTAAGTTTGACATGAAATATAAAAATAAATACGGAATTGTGGATTCATGACGTACACATAGGGTGATAGAATAGGACCAGAACATCTGTACTATACCACCCAAGTTACCTTAAAATCTTAGGTTTTGGATATATGGGTGATTAAATTAGTCGCTATGCGATGTGCGGACAACGATTTGTCTAAGTTTGACACGAAATATAAAAAAAATACGGAGGTGTGCCAACATGACGTACACGTAGGATGACAGAATAGGACCAGAACTTCTGTATTATACCACCCAAGTTACCATAAAAACTTAGGTTTTGGAAATATGGGTGATTAAATTAGTCGCTATGCGATGTGCGGACAACGATTTGTCTAAGTATGACATGAAATATAATAATAAATACGGAGGTGTGCCAACATTACGTACATATAGGGTGATAGAATAGGACCAGAACTTCTGTATTATACCACCCAAGTTACCGTAAAAACTTAGATTTTGGAAATATGGCTGATTAAACTAGTCGCATTGAGATGTGCGGACAGCGATTTGTCAAAGTATGACATGAAAAATAAAATAAATACGGAAGTGTGCCAACATGACGTACACATAGGGTGATAGAATAGGTCCTGAAATTTAGTATTATACCACCCAATTTACCTTAAAACTTAGGTTTTGGAAATATGGGTGATTAAATTAGTCGCTATGCGATGTGCGGACAACGATTTGTCTAAGTTTGACATGAAATATAAAAATAAATACGGAATTGTGGATACATGACGTACACGTAGGGTGATAGAATAGGACCAGAACTTCTCTATTATACCACCCAAGTTACCGTAAAAACTTAGGTTTTGGAAATATGGCTGATTAAAGTAGTCGCATTGAGATGTGCGGACAGCGATTTGTCAAAGTATGACATGAAAAATAAAATAAATACGGAAGTGTGCCAACATGACGTACACATAGGATGATAGAATAGGTCCTGAAATTTAGTATTATACCACCCAGGTTACTTTAAAAACTTAGGTTTTGGAAATATGGGTGATTAAATTAGTCGCTATGCGATGTGCGGACAACGATT
Source organism: Flexamia atlantica (assembly GCA_035578135.1). NCBI lineage: Eukaryota > Metazoa > Arthropoda > Insecta > Hemiptera > Cicadellidae > Flexamia > Flexamia atlantica. The sequence continues at coordinate 73,961 of JAQJVK010000265.1, read as the reverse complement.
TGTCTAAGTTTGACATGAAATATAAAAATAAATACGGAATTGTGGATACATGACGTACACATAGGGTGATAGAATAGGACCAGAACTTCTGTATTATACCACCCAAGTTACCGTAAAAACTTAGGTTTTGGAAATATGGGTGATTAAATTAGTCGCTACGCGATGTGCGGACAACGATTTGTCTAAGTTTGACATGAAATATAAAAATTAATACGGAATTGTGGATACATGACGTACACATAGGGTGATAGAATAGGACCAGAACTTCTGTATTATACCACCCAAGTTACCGTAAAAACTTAGGTTTTGGAAATATGGGTGATTAAATTAGTCGCTATGCAATGTGCGGACAACGATTTGTCTAAGTATGACATGAAATATAATAATAAATACGGAGGTGTGCCAACATTACGTACACGTAGGGTGATAGAATAGGACCAGAACTTCTGTATTATACCACCCAAGTTACCGTAAAAACTTTGGTTTTGGAAATATGGCTGATTAAATTAGTCGCTATGCGATGTGCGGACAACGATTTGTCGACGTTTGACACGAAATATAAAAAAAATACGGAGGTGTGCCAACATGACGTACACATAGGATGATAGAATAGGTCCAGAACTTTAGTACTATACCACCCAAGTTACCTTAAAAACTTAGGTTTTGGAAATACGGGTGATTAAAATAGTCGCTTTGGATGTGTGGACAGTGATCCACCTAAGTTTGACATAAAATATAAAATAAATACGGCAGTGTGTCAGCATGACGTACACGTAGGGTGATGAAATAGGACCAGAACATCTGTATTATACCACCCAAGTTACCGTAAAAACTTAGGTTTTGAAAATATGGCTGATTAAAGTAGTCGCATTGAGATGTGCGGACAGCGATTTGTCAAAGTATGACATGAAAAATAAAATAAATACGGAAGTGTGCCAACATGACGTACACATAGGATGATAGAATAGGTCCTGAAATTTAGTATTATACCACCCAAGTTACCTTAAAAACTTAGGTTTTGGAAATATGGGTGATTAAATTAGTCGCTATGCGATGTGCGGACAACGATTTGTCTAAGTTTGACATGAAATATAAAAATAAATACGGAATTGTGGATACATGACGTACACATAAGGTGATAGAATAGGACCAGAACTTCTGTATTATACCACCCAAGTTACCGTAAAAACTTAGGTTTTGGAAATATGGGTGATTAAATTAGTCGCTATGTGATGTGCGGACAACGATTTGTCTAAGTTTGACATGAAATATAAAAATAAATACGGAATTTTGGATACATGACGTACACATAGGGTGATAGAATAGGACCAGAACTTCTGTATTATACCACCCAAGTTACCGTAAAAACTTAGGTTTTGGAAATATGGCTGATTAAAGTAGTCGCATTGAGATGTGCGGACAGAGATTTGTCGAAGTTTGACACGAAATATAAAAAAAATACGGAGGTATGCCAACATGACGTACACGTAGGATGATAGAATAGGTCCAGAACTTTAGTACTATACCACCCAAGTTACCTTAAAATTTAGGTTTTGGAAATATGGGTGATTAAATTAGTCGCTATGCGATGTGCGGACAACGATTTGTCTAAGTTTGACATGAAATATAAAAATAAATACGAAGGTGTGCCAACATTACGTACATATAGGGTGATAGAATAGGACCAGAACTTCTGTATTATACCACCCAAGTTACCGTAAAAACTTAGGATTTGGAAATATGGGTGATTAAATTAGTCGCTATGCGATGTGCGGACAACGATTTGTCTAAGTTTGACATGAAATATAAAAATAAATACGGAATCGTGGATACATTACGTACACGTAGGGTGATAGAATAGGACCAGAACTTCTGTATTATACCACCCAAGTTACCGTAAAAACTTAGGTTTTGGAAATATGGCTGATTAAAGTAGTCGCATTGAGATGTGCGGACAGCGATTTGTCAAAGTATGACATGAAAAATAAAATAAATACGGAAGTGTGCCAACATGACGTACACATAGGATGATAGAATAGGTCCTGAAATTTAGTATTATACCACCCAATTTACCTTAAAAACTTAGGTTTTGGAAATATGGGTGATTAAATTAGTCGCTATGCGATGTGCGGACAACGATTTGTCTAAGTTTGACATGAAATATAAAAATAAATACGGAATTGTGGATACATGACGTACACATAGGGTGATAGAATAGGACCAGAACTTCTGTATTATACCACCCAAGTTACCGTAAAAACTTAGGTTTTGGAAATATGGGTGATTAAATTAGTCGCTATGCGATGTGCGGACAACGATTTGTCTAAGTTTGACATGAAATATAAAAATAAATACGGAATTGTGGATACATGACGTACACATAGGGTGATAGAATAGGACCAGAACTTCTCTATTATACCACCCAAGTTACCGTAAAAACTTAGGTTTTGGAAATATGGGTGATTAAATTAGTCGCTATGCGATGTGCGGACAACGATTTGTCTAAGTATGACATGAAATATAATAATAAATACGGAGGTGTGCCAACATTACGTACACGTAGGGTGATAGAATAGGACCAGAACTTCTGTATTATACCACCCAAGTTACCGTAAAAACTTTGGTTTTGGAAATATGGCTGATTAAATTAGTCGCTATGCGATGTGCGGACAACGATTTGTCGACGTTTGACACGAAATATAAAAAAAATACGGAGGTGTGCCAACATGACGTACACATAGGATGATAGAATAGGTCCAGAACTTTAGTACTATACCACCCAAGTTACCTTAAAAACTTAGGTTTTGGAAATACGGGTGATTAAAATAGTCGCTTTGGATGTGTGGACAGTGATCCACCTAAGTTTGACATAAAATATAAAATAAATACGGCAGTGTGTCAGCATGACGTACACGTAGGGTGATGAAATAGGACCAGAACTTCTGTATTATACCACCCAAGTTACCGTAAAAACTTAGGTTTTGAAAATATGGCTGATTAAAGTAGTCGCATTGAGATGTGCGGACAGCGATTTGTCAAAGTATGACATGAAAAATAAAATAAATACGGAAGTGTGCCAACATGACGTACACATAGGATGATAGAATAGGTCCTGAAATTTAGTATTATACCACCCAAGTTACCTTAAAAACTTAGGTTTTGGAAATATGGGTGATTAAATTAGTCGCTATGCGATGCGCGGACAACGATTTGTCTAAGTTTGACATGAAATATAAAAATAAATACGGAGGTGTGCCAACATTACGTACATATAGGGTGATAGAATAGGACCAGAACTTCTGTATTATACCACCCAAGTTACCGTAAAAACTTAGGTTTTGGAAATATGGCTGATTAAAGTAGTCGCATTGAGATGTGCGGACAGAGATTTGTCGAAGTTTGACACGAAATATAAAAAAAATACGGAGGTGTGCCAACATGACGTACACGTAGGATGATAGAATAGGTCCAGAACATTAGTACTATACCACCCAAGTTACCTTAAAATTTAGGTTTTGGAAATATGGGTGATTAAATTAGTCGCTATGCGATGTGCGGACAACGATTTGTCTAAGTTTGACATGAAATATAAAAATAAATACGGAGGTGTGCCAACATTACGTACATATAGGGTGATAGAATAGGACCAGAACTTCTGTATTATACCACCCAAGTTACCGTAAAAACTTAGGATTTGGAAATATGGGTGATTAAATTAGTCGCTATGCGATGTGCGGACAACGATTTGTCTAAGTTTGACATGAAATATAAAAATAAATACGGAATCGTGGATACATTACGTACACGTAGGGTGATAGAATAGGACCAGAACTTCTGTATTATACCACCCAAGTTACCGTAAAAACTTAGGTTTTGGAAATATGGCTGATTAAAGTAGTCGCATTGAGATGTGCGGACAGCGATTTGTCAAAGTATGACATGAAAAATAAAATAAATACGGAAGTGTGCCAACATGACGTACACATAGGATGATAGAATAGGTCCTGAAATTTAGTATTATACCACCCAATTTACCTTAAAAACTTAGGTTTTGGAAATATGGGTGATTAAATTAGTCGCTATGCGATGTGCGGACAACGATTTGTCTAAGTTTGACATGAAATATAAAAATAAATACGGAATTGTGGATACATGACGTACACATAGGGTGATAGAATAGGACCAGAACTTCTGTATTATACCACCCAAGTTACCGTAAAAACTTAGGTTTTGGAAATATGGGTGATTAAATTAGTCGCTATGCGATGTGCGGACAACGATTTGTCTAAGTTTGACATGAAATATAAAAATAAATACGGAATTGTGGATACATGACGTACACATAGGGTGATAGAATAGGACCAGAACTTCTGTATTATACCACCCAAGTTACCGTAAAAACTTAGGTTTTGGAAATATGGGTGATTAAATTAGTCGCTATGCAATGTGCGGACAACGATTTGTCTAAGTATGACATGAAATATAATAATAAATACGGAGGTGTGCCAACATTACGTACACGTAGGGTGATAGAATAGGACCAGAACTTCTGTATTATACCACCCAAGTTACCGTAAAAACCTAGGTCTTGGAAATATGGGTGATTAAATTAGTCGCTATGCGATGTGCGGACAACGATTTGTCGAAGTTTGACACGAAATATAAAAAAATACGGAGGTGTGCCAACATGACGTACACATAGGATGATAGAATAGGTCCAGAACTTTAGTACTATACCACCCAAGTTACCTTAAAAACTTAGGTTTTGGAAATACGGGTGATTAAAATAGTCGCTTTGGATGTGTGGACAGTGATCCACCTAAGTTTGACATAAAATATAAAATAAATACGGCAGTGTGTCAGCATGACGTACACGTAGGGTGATGAAATAGGACCAGAACTTCTGTATTATACCACCCAAGTTACCGTAAAAACCTAGGTTTTGAAAATATGGCTGATTAAAGTAGTCGCATTGAGATGTGCGGACAGCGATTTGTCAAAGTATGACATGAAAAATAAAATAAATACGGAAGTGTGCCAACATGACGTACACATAGGATGATAGAATAGGTCCTGAAATTTAGTATTATACCACCCAAGTTACCTTAAAAACTTAGGTTTTGGAAATATGGGTGATTAAATTAGTCGCTATGCGATGTGCGGACAACGATTTGTCTAAGTTTGACATGAAATATAAAAATAAATACGGAATTGTGGATACATGACGTACACATAGGGTGATAGAATAGGACCAGAACTTCTGTATTATACCACCCAAGTTACCGTAAAAACTTAGGTTTTGGAAATATGGGTGATTAAATTAGTCGCTATGCGATGTGCGGACAACGATTTGTCTAAGTTTGACATGAAATATAAAAATAAATACGGAATTGTGGATACATGACGTACACATAGGGTGATAGAATAGGACCAGAACTTCTGTATTATACCACCCAAGTTACCGTAAAAACTTAGGTTTTGGAAATATGGCTGATTAAAGTAGTCGCATTGAGATGTGCGGACAGAGATTTGTCGAAGTTTGACACGAAATATAAAAAAATACGGAGGTGTGCCTACATGACGTACACGTAGGATGATAGAATAGGTCCAGAACTTTAGTACTATACCACCCAAGTTACCTTAAAATTTAGGTTTTGGAAATATGGGTGATTAAATTAGTCGCTATGCGATGTGCGGACAACGATTTGTCTAAGTTTGACATGAAATATAAAAATAAATACGGAGGTGTGCCAACATTACGTACATATAGGGTGATAGAATAGGACCAGAACTTCTGTATTATACCACCCAAGTTACCGTAAAAACTTAGGTTTTGGAAATATGGCTGATTAAAGTAGTCGCATTGAGATGTGCGGACAGCGATTTGTCAAAGTATGACATGAAAAATAAAATAAATACGGAAGTGTGCCAACATGACGTACACATAGGGTGATAGAATAGGTCCTGAAATTTAGTATTATACCACCCAATTTACCTTAAAACTTAGGTTTTGGAAATATGGGTGATTAAATTAGTCGCTATGCGATGTGCGGACAACGATTTGTCTAAGTATGACATGAAATATAATAATAAATACGGAAGTGTGCCAACATGACGTACACATAGGATGATAGAATAGGTCCTGAAATTTAGTATTATACTACCCAAGTTACCTTAAAAACTTAGGTTTTGGAAATATGGGTGATTAAATTAGTCGCTATGCGATGTGCGGACAACGATTTTCTAAGTTTGACATGAAATATAAAAATAAATACGGAATTGTGGATACATGACGTACACATAGGGTGATAGAATAGGACCAGAACTTCTTTATTATACCACCGAAGTTACCGTAAAAACTTAGGTTTTGGAAATATGGGTGATTAAATTAGTCGCTATGCGATGTGCGGACAACGATTTGTCTAAGTTTGACATGAAATATAAAAATAAATACGGAATTTTGGATACATGACGTACACATTGGGTGATTGAATAGGATTAGAACTATATTATTATACCACTCAGGTTACCGTCAAAACTTAGGTTTTGGAAATACGGGTGATTAAAATAGTCGCTTTGGATGTGTGGACAGCGATCCACCTAAGTTTGACATAAAATATAAAATAAATACGGCAGTGTGTCAGCATGACGTACACGTAGGATGAAAGAATAGGACCAGAACTTTAGTACTATACCACCCAAGTTACCTTAAAAACTTAGGTTTTGGAAATATGGGTGATTAAATTAGTCGCTATGCGATGTGCGGACAACGATTTGTCTAAGTATGACATGAAATATAATAATAAATACGGAAGTGTGCCAACATGACGTACACATAGGATGATAGAATAGGTCCTGAAATTTAGTATTATACCACCCAAGTTACCTTAAAAACTTAGGTTTTGGAAATATGGGTGATTAAATTAGTCGCTATGCGATGTGCGGACAACGATTTTCTAAGTTTGACATGAAATATAAAAATAAATACGGAATTGTGGATACATGACGTACACATAGGGTGATAGAATAGGACCAGAACTTCTTTATTATACCACCGAAGTTACCGTAAAAACTTAGGTTTTGGAAATATGGGTGATTAAATTAGTCGCTATGCGATGTGCGGACAACGATTTGTCTAAGTTTGACATGAAATATAAAAATAAATACGGAATTTTGGATACATGACGTACACATTGGGTGATTGAATAGGATTAGAACTATATTATTATACCACTCAGGTTACCGTCAAAACTTAGGTTTTGGAAATACGGGTGATTAAAATAGTCGCTTTGGATGTGTGGACAGCGATCCACCTAAGTTTGACATAAAATATAAAATAAATACGGCAGTGTGTCAGCATGACGTACACGTAGGATGAAAGAATAGGACCAGAACTTTAGTACTATACCACCCAAGTTACCTTAAAAACTTAGGTTTTGGAAATATGGGTGATTAAATTAGTCGCTATGCGATGTGCGGACAACGATTTTTCTAAGTTTGACATGAAATATAAAAATAAATACGGAATTGTGGATACATGACGTACACATAGGGTGATAGAATAGGACCAGAACTTCTGTACTATACCACCCAAGTTACCTTAAAATCTTAGGTTTTGGATATATGGGTGATTAAATTAGTCGCTATGCGATGTGCGGACAACGATTTGTCTAAGTTTGACACGAAATATAAAAAAAATACGGAGGTGTGCCAACATGACGTACACGTAGGATGATAGAATAAGACCAGAACTTCTGTATTATACCACCCAAGTTACCATAAAAACTTAGGTTTTGGAAATATGGGTGATTAAATTAGTCGCTATGCGATGTGCGGACAACGATTTGTCTAAGTATGACATGAAATATAATAATAAATACGGAGGTGTGCCAACATTACGTACATATAGGGTGATAGAATAGGACCAGAACTTCTGTATTATACCACCCAAGTTACCGTAAAAACTTAGGTTTTGGAAATATGGCTGATTAAAGTAGTCGCATTGAGATGTGCGGACAGCGATTTGTCAAAGTATGACATGAAAAATAAAATAAATACGGAAGTGTGCCAACATGACGTACACATAGGATGATAGAATAGGTCCTGAAATTTAGTATTATACCACCCAAGTTACCTTAAAAACTTAGGTTTTGGAAATATGGGTGATTAAATTAGTCGCTATGCGATGTGCGGACAACGATTTGTCTAAGTTTGACATGAAATATAAAAATAAATACGGAATTGTGGATACATGACGTACACATAGGGTGATAGAATAGGACCAGAACTTCTGTATTATACCACCCAAGTTACCGTAAAAACTTAGGTTTTGGAAATATGGGTGATTAAATTAGTCGCTACGCGATGTGCGGACAACGATTTGTCTAAGTTTGACATGAAATATAAAAATTAATACGGAATTGTGGATACATGACGTACACATAGGGTGATAGAATAGGACCAGAACTTCTGTATTATACCACCCAAGTTACCGTAAAAACTTAGGTTTTGGAAATATGGGTGATTAAATTAGTCGCTATGCAATGTGCGGACAACGATTTGTCTAAGTATGACATGAAATATAATAATAAATACGGAGGTTTGCCAACATTACGTACACGTAGGGTGATAGAATAGGACCAGAACCTCTGTATTATACCACCCAAGTTACCGTAAAAACTTTGGTTTTGGAAATATGGCTGATTAAATTAGTCGCTATGCGATGTGCGGACAACGATTTGTCGACGTTTGACACGAAATATAAAAAAAATACGGAGGTGTGCCAACATGACGTACACATAGGATGATAGAATAGGTCTAGAACTTTAGTACTATACCACCCAAGTTACCTTAAAAACTTAGGTTTTGGAAATACGGGTGATTAAAATAGTCGCTTTGGATGTGTGGACAGTGATCCACCTAAGTTTGACATAAAATATAAAATAAATACGGCAGTGTGTCAACATGACGTACACGTAGGGTGATGAAATAGGACCAGAACTTCTGTATTATACCACCCAAGTTACCGTAAAAACTTAGGTTTTGAAAATATGGCTGATTAAAGTAGTCGCATTGAGATGTGCGGACAGCGATTTGTCAAAGTATGACATGAAAAATAAAATAAATACGGAAGTGTGCCAACATGACGTACACATAGGATGATAGAATAGGTCCTGAAATTTAGTATTATACCACCCAAGTTACCTTAAAAACTTAGGTTTTGGAAATATGGGTGATTAAATTAGTCGCTATGCGATGTGCGGACAACGATTTGTCTAAGTTTGACATGAAATATAAAAATAAATACGGAATTGTGGATACATGACGTACACATAGAGTGATAGAATAGGACCAGAAATTCTGTATTATACCACCCAAGTTACCGTAAAAACTTAGGTTTTGGAAATATGGGTGATTAAATTAGTCGCTATGCGATGTGCGGACAACGATTTGTCTAAGTATGACATCAAATATAATAATAAATACGGAAGTGTGCCAACATGACGTACACATAGGATGATAGAATAGGTCCTGAAATTTAGTATTATACCACCCAAGTTACCTTAAAAACTTAGGTTTTGGAAATATGGGTGATTAAATTAGTCGCTATGCGATGTGCGGACAACGATTTTCTAAGTTTGACATGAAATATAAAAATAAATACGGAATTGTGGATACATGACGTACACATAGGGTGATAGAATAGGACCAGAACTTCTTTATTATACCACCGAAGTTACCGTAAAAACTTAGGTTTTGGAAATATGGGTGATTAAATTAGTCGCTATGCGATGTGCGGACAACGATTTGTCTAAGTTTGACATGAAATATAAAAATAAATACGGAATTTTGGATACATGACGTACACATTGGGTGATTGAATAGGATTAGAACTATATTATTATACCACTCAGGTTACCGTCAAAACTTAGGTTTTGGAAATACGGGTGATTAAAATAGTCGCTTTGGATGTGTGGACAGCGATCCACCTAAGTTTGACATAAAATATAAAATAAATACGGCAGTGTGTCAGCATGACGTACACGTAGGATGAAAGAATAGGACCAGAACTTTAGTACTATACCACCCAAGTTACCTTAAAAACTTAGGTTTTGGAAATATGGGTGATTAAATTAGTCGTATAATGTTTTAAATACCTGTTTATGGCATCCAATGTTGTACTATTGTGCAACTAGTTTCGACTTGATCAACAAATCATCTTCAGGCAAACAAGGATGTTAACACCAATCTGTCATCTTCAGTTGAAGACTGTCGTCAGTTAATAATAAAAAAATGAACAATCGGAGACATGACGGACACTACACGAACACTTAAAAAACATAAAACATCAAACAGATTTTTCTACACAGAGACGACGCAACCCGGCGCGGTAGTAGTTGAGTCTAGACTGACCGGTGCGGCGGTCAAGGACAATGCATCGCACTCTTTATCTGTTATCGGCTCAGGTTGCATTGTTCCTACCCTCCCCCTCCAGTACCTTGATAGCTACGTCATAAATAAAATTCGATTCAAATGATAGTTTGTCGTTCAGGACATTCTGTTGATCTGATTTGACGGCTCGGTATATTTCAAACTCTTCTAGCGTATTTATTTTGGATCGGTCCTTAGAAAAATGTAATACATTCATATTGTTGTTAATATTAATGTAGCTATGATTGTTTGAGACTAAATGTTCTGCAAAGCTGGAAGTTTGTGGAGCTGTAGTTTTCTTTGGTAGATGCTCTTTAAAACGTTTCGTAAAAGAACGTGACGTCTGGCCAATATAATATTTTGAACAATCAGTGCAACTGATCTTGTAAACTCCAGATTTTTCAAAAGTTGGTTTTGCTGGGCGTGGCTGTTCCTGTAACATAAACCTAAGATTATTTGTAGTTTTAAAAGAAACTGTTACGTTGTTTTTGGCCAAAACATTTTTTAATTTATTGCTAAGAAAACTACCGTACTCAGCAGATACAAAGGTTTTTTGTTCAGATGTTTCCCTTCTATTCTTATTTTTTTGCTTTGAAATTAACTTGTCAATCATTTCACTTCTAAAACCCATTAGAGACCGCTATATATTTAATTGTGTTTAATTCCTCGTCAAAATCTGTTTTATTCATTGGAACGGTTAACAATCTGTGGATGAAACTATTGTAGGCAGCTAACTTTTGTGTTTGAGGGTGATGTGAGTCTGAATTTATCGTCTGATTAGTGCATGTTGGTTTCCTATAGATTTTAAATTCGAATTTTTCATTTCGTTTTGTTATTGTCAAGTCGAGAAAATTCAATTGGTTATTACTCTCTTCTTCCAAAGTAAACTTGAGATTTTTATGAATGCTGCATAGGTAGTTGTTTAGTAAACATAGCTGCCTACTATTACCTCTGAACAACACGATGGTATCATCTACATATCTGTAGTAGAAACATATCTTATCTTTAAAACGGTTTGCCTCAGAAAATAAATGTTTATTTTCAATGTCGTTTAAAAACACTTCAGCCAAAATACTGGAGAGGGGGGAACCCATCGCTAAACCATCTTTCTGATAATAGTATTCGCCATGAAACTGGAAGTAGTTTTGTTTTAATACTGCTTTAATTAGTGTTATCAATTCATCTATTGCTTCTGGCTGCAAACTGGAATTTTTTATTAGATTCTGGTGTAATATTGATATAGTCTCCTGGACGGGTACATTCGTATATAAATTGACGATGTCAAAAGAAGCTAATCTCTGGTTTGCTTTGACTGAATTATCTTTGATTTTTTCAATTAATTCTAGGCTATTTTTTATGCTACAACTATTTTCTAAAATTATTTCTCTCCTAATTATTTTATCCAATCTCTTAGCTATTTTATAGGCTGGCGATGGTATGAAGTTAACAAGAGGCCTAATTGGAACATCCGGTTTGTGAATTTTTGGTAAACCTCTGAGGACTGGAGCTTGGGGATTAGTAACCTTTAAAGATATTACATCACTATTAGTTAGTAAGTGTTTACTTTCTGATATAGCCTTGTTGATTAGTTTGGCATTATTTAAGGTAGGGTCTTTGTTTAAAGTCTCAATATTGTTGTTTTCTATGAAAGTTTTGACTTTGTTAACATAATCATCGGTGTATAGGATTACAATTGAATTGCCTTTGTCCGCCTTCGTTATCACGGCGTTGTGTTCGGCAAGCTTATTCCTGACGGTGGCTACTGCCGACCGCATGGAACTGAACTTACTGTACTTTCCTGTACTTATAGGAGCGTTGGCAATGCTTTTAGCTTTATTTCCTATAATGACACGGGCAGATTCACGAATTTCATCAGTTTTCACTCTTTTAATAGATGCCTCAGAATTTAATAACTCAGTTACTAGACTAGACTTCTTATTATTAGGAAAATTAAAATTTAGGCCTTTGTTCAATAAATTCATTTCAACATCAGTGAATTCAATACTTGTATTATTTACAACTCTCTTAAAGAACTTATGTGAGCATTTAATTATTTCCTCCCTGTGTTGCGTTTCCAATAGCTTCTGGATTTTTTTATTTTGGGTTTTCTTTTTTGCTAATATTTTCCTACTGATCTGTTGTTCGATTTCATGGAAGATATCATTTTGCTGGGATGGATGTAGTTTACTTAAAAGCTCAATGTGTTTGAAATACAATAGCTTGTTTAATCTACTTTTCTTGGCATACAGATGTTTGATTTCATTCTTTACCCAACATGACTCAGCTAAACGTTTGGCTCTCAAAGCAGATTTTGAATTACCACTTACTTTAACCAAAATATAATTTGGCACTATATTGTTTTCTAGGCAGCTCTTATTAAATTTTATATTTTCTGATGTTTTACAAAGTTTTAATTTAACATCCTTGTATTGAAAGGCTAATTTTGCTTGCTCAGCTTCTAATTTCATTGTGGATTGTAAGCCTCCGGATACCAATAAATACTATAATGGTTTAAATACCTGTTTATGGCATCCAATGTTGTACTATTGTGCAACTAGTTTCGACTTGATCAACAAATCATCTTCAGGCAAACAAGGATGTTAACACCAATCTGTCATCTTCAGTTGAAGACTGTCGTCAGTTAATAATAAAAAAATGAACAATCGGAGACATGACGGACACTACACGAACACTTAAAAAACATAAAACATCAAACAGATTTTTCTACACAGAGACGACGCAACCCGGCGCGGTAGTAGTTGAGTCTAGACTGACCGGTGCGGCGGTCAAGGACAATGCATCGCACTCTTTATCTGTCAGTCTAGACTCAACTACTACCGCGCCGGGTTGCGTCGTCTCTGTGTAGAAAAATCTGTTTGATGTTTTATGTTTTTTAAGTGTTCGTGTAGTGTCCGTCATGTCTCCGATTGTTCATTTTTTTATTATTAACTGACGACAGTCTTCAACTGAAGATGACAGATTGGTGTTAACATCCTTGTTTGCCTGAAGATGATTTGTTGATCAAGTCGAAACTAGTTGCACAATAGTACAACATTGGATGCCATAAACAGGTATTTAAACCATTATAGTATTTATTGGTATCCGGAGGCTTACAATCCACAATGAAATTAGAAGCTGAGCAAGCAAAATTAGCCTTTCAATACAAGGATGTTAAATTAAAACTTTGTAAAACATCAGAAAATATAAAATTTAATAAGAGCTGCCTAGAAAACAATATAGTGCCAAATTATATTTTGGTTAAAGTAAGTGGTAATTCAAAATCTGCTTTGAGAGCCAAACGTTTAGCTGAGTCATGTTGGGTAAAGAATGAAATCAAACATCTGTATGCCAAGAAAAGTAGATTAAACAAGCTATTGTATTTCAAACACATTGAGCTTTTAAGTAAACTACATCCATCCCAGCAAAATGATATCTTCCATGAAATCGAACAACAGATCAGTAGGAAAATATTAGCAAAAAAGAAAACCCAAAATAAAAAAATCCAGAAGCTATTGGAAACGCAACACAGGGAGGAAATAATTAAATGCTCACATAAGTTCTTTAAGAGAGTTGTAAATAATACAAGTATTGAATTCACTGATGTTGAAATGAATTTATTGAACAAAGGCCTAAATTTTAATTTTCCTAATAATAAGAAGTCTAGTCTAGTAACTGAGTTATTAAATTCTGAGGCATCTATTAAAAGAGTGAAAACTGATGAAATTCGTGAATCTGCCCGTGTCATTATAGGAAATAAAGCTAAAAGCATTGCCAACGCTCCTATAAGTACAGGAAAGTACAGTAAGTTCAGTTCCATGCGGTCGGCAGTAGCCACCGTCAGGAATAAGCTTGCCGAACACAACGCCGTGATAACGAAGGCGGACAAAGGCAATTCAATTGTAATCCTATACACCGATGATTATGTTAACAAAGTCAAAACTTTCATAGAAAACAACAATATTGAGACTTTAAACAAAGACCCTACCTTAAATAATGCCAAACTAATCAACAAGGCTATATCAGAAAGTAAACACTTACTAACTAATAGTGATGTAATATCTTTAAAGGTTACTAATCCCCAAGCTCCAGTCCTCAGAGGTTTACCAAAAATTCACAAACCGGATGTTCCAATTAGGCCTCTTGTTAACTTCATACCATCGCCAGCCTATAAAATAGCTAAGAGATTGGATAAAATAATTAGGAGAGAAATAATTTTAGAAAATAGTTGTAGCATAAAAAATAGCCTAGAATTAATTGAAAAAATCAAAGATAATTCAGTCAAAGCAAACCAGAGATTAGCTTCTTTTGACATCGTCAATTTATATACGAATGTACCCGTCCAGGAGACTATATCAATATTACACCAGAATCTAATAAAAAATTCCAGTTTGCAGCCAGAAGCAATAGATGAATTGATAACACTAATTAAAGCAGTATTAAAACAAAACTACTTCCAGTTTCATGGCGAATACTATTATCAGAAAGATGGTTTAGCGATGGGTTCCCCCCTCTCCAGTATTTTGGCTGAAGTGTTTTTAAACGACATTGAAAATAAACATTTATTTTCTGAGGCAAACCGTTTTAAAGATAAGATATGTTTCTACTACAGATATGTAGATGATACCATCGTGTTGTTCAGAGGTAATAGTAGGCAGCTATGTTTACTAAACAACTACCTATGCAGCATTCATAAAAATCTCAAGTTTACTTTGGAAGAAGAGAGTAATAACCAATTGAATTTTCTCGACTTGACAATAACAAAACGAAATGAAAAATTCGAATTTAAAATCTATAGGAAACCAACATGCACTAATCAGACGATAAATTCAGACTCACATCACCCTCAAACACAAAAGTTAGCTGCCTACAATAGTTTCATCCACAGATTGTTAACCGTTCCAATGAATAAAACAGATTTTGACGAGGAATTAAACACAATTAAATATATAGCGGTCTCTAATGGGTTTTAGAAGTGAAATGATTGACAAGTTAATTTCAAAGCAAAAAAATAAGAATAGAAGGGAAACATCTGAACAAAAAACCTTTGTATCTGCTGAGTACGGTAGTTTTCTTAGCAATAAATTAAAAAATGTTTTGGCCAAAAACAACGTAACAGTTTCTTTTAAAACTACAAATAATCTTAGGTTTATGTTACAGGAACAGCCACGCCCAGCAAAACCAACTTTTGAAAAATCTGGAGTTTACAAGATCAGTTGCACTGATTGTTCAAAATATTATATTGGCCAGACGTCACGTTCTTTTACGAAACGTTTTAAAGAGCATCTACCAAAGAAAACTACAGCTCCACAAACTTCCAGCTTTGCAGAACATTTAGTCTCAAACAATCATAGCTACATTAATATTAACAACAATATGAATGTATTACATTTTTCTAAGGACCGATCCAAAATAAATACGCTAGAAGAGTTTGAAATATACCGAGCCGTCAAATCAGATCAACAGAATGTCCTGAACGACAAACTATCATTTGAATCGAATTTTATTTATGACGTAGCTATCAAGGTACTGGAGGGGGAGGGTAGGAACAATGCAACCTGAGCCGATAACAGATAAAGAGTGCGATGCATTGTCCTTGACCGCCGCACCGGTCAGTCTAGACTCAACTACTACCGCGCCGGGTTGCGTCGTCTCTGTGTAGAAAAATCTGTTTGATGTTTTATGTTTTTTAAGTGTTCGTGTAGTGTCCGTCATGTCTCCGATTGTTCATTTTTTTATTATTAACTGACGACAGTCTTCAACTGAAGATGACAGATTGGTGTTAACATCCTTGTTTGCCTGAAGATGATTTGTTGATCAAGTCGAAACTAGTTGCACAATAGTACAACATTGGATGCCATAAACAGGTATTTAAACCATTATAGTATTTATTGGTATCCGGAGGCTTACAATCCACAATAAATTAGTCGCTATGCGATGTGCGGACAACGATTTTTCTAAGTTTGACATGAAATATAAAAATAAATACGGAATTGTGGATACATGACGTACACATAGGGTGATAGAATAGGACCAGAACTTCTGTACTATACCACCCAAGTTACCTTAAAATCTTAGGTTTTGGATATATGGGTGATTAAATTAGTCGCTATGCGATGTGCGGACAACGATTTGTCTAAGTTTGACACGAAATATAAAAAAAATACGGAGGTGTGCCAACATGACGTACACGTAGGATGATAGAATAAGACCAGAACTTCTGTATTATACCACCCAAGTTACCATAAAAACTTAGGTTTTGGAAATATGGGTGATTAAATTAGTCGCTATGCGATGTGCGGACAACGATTTGTCTAAGTATGACATGAAATATAATAATAAATACGGAGGTGTGCCAACATTACGTACATATAGGGTGATAGAATAGGACCAGAACTTCTGTATTATACCACCCAAGTTACCGTAAAAACTTAGGTTTTGGAAATATGGCTGATTAAAGTAGTCGCATTGAGATGTGCGGACAGCGATTTGTCAAAGTATGACATGAAAAATAAAATAAATACGGAAGTGTGCCAACATGACGTACACATAGGATGATAGAATAGGTCCTGAAATTTAGTATTATACCACCCAAGTTACCTTAAAAACTTAGGTTTTGGAAATATGGGTGATTAAATTAGTCGCTATGCGATGTGCGGACAACGATTTGTCTAAGTTTGACATGAAATATAAAAATAAATACGGAATTGTGGATACATGACGTACACATAGGGTGATAGAATAGGACCAGAACTTCTGTATTATACCACCCAAGTTACCGTAAAAACTTAGGTTTTGGAAATATGGGTGATTAAATTAGTCGCTACGCGATGTGCGGACAACGATTTGTCTAAGTTTGACATGAAATATAAAAATTAATACGGAATTGTGGATACATGACGTACACATAGGGTGATAGAATAGGACCAGAACTTCTGTATTATACCACCCAAGTTACCGTAAAAACTTAGGTTTTGGAAATATGGGTGATTAAATTAGTCGCTATGCAATGTGCGGACAACGATTTGTCTAAGTATGACATGAAATATAATAATAAATACGGAGGTTTGCCAACATTACGTACACGTAGGGTGATAGAATAGGACCAGAACTTCTGTATTATACCACCCAAGTTACCGTAAAAACTTTGGTTTTGGAAATATGGCTGATTAAATTAGTCGCTATGCGATGTGCGGACAACGATTTGTCGACGTTTGACACGAAATATAAAAAAAATACGGAGGTGTGCCAACATGACGTACACATAGGATGATAGAATAGGTCTAGAACTTTAGTACTATACCACCCAAGTTACCTTAAAAACTTAGGTTTTGGAAATACGGGTGATTAAAATAGTCGCTTTGGATGTGTGGACAGTGATCCACCTAAGTTTGACATAAAATATAAAATAAATACGGCAGTGTGTCAACATGACGTACACGTAGGGTGATGAAATAGGACCAGAACTTCTGTATTATACCACCCAAGTTACCGTAAAAACTTAGGTTTTGAAAATATGGCTGATTAAAGTAGTCGCATTGAGATGTGCGGACAGCGATTTGTCAAAGTATGACATGAAAAATAAAATAAATACGGAAGTGTGCCAACATGACGTACACATAGGATGATAGAATAGGTCCTGAAATTTAGTATTATACCACCCAAGTTACCTTAAAAACTTAGGTTTTGGAAATATGGGTGATTAAATTAGTCGCTATGCGATGTGCGGACAACGATTTGTCTAAGTATGACATGAAATATAAAGATAAATACGGAATTGTGGATACATGACGTACACATAAGGTGATAGAATAGGACCAGAACTTCTGTATTATACCACCCAAGTTACCGTAAAAACTTAGGTTTTGGAAATATGGGTGATTAAATTAGTCGCTATGCGATGTGCGGACAACGATTTGTCTAAGTTTGACATGAAATATAAAAATAAATACGGAATTTTGGATACATGACGTACACATAGGGTGATAGAATAGGACCAGAACTTCTGTATTATACCACCCAAGTTACCGTAAAAACTTAGGTTTTGGAAATATGGCTGATTAAAGTAGTCGCATTGAGATGTGCGGACAGAGATTTGTCGAAGTTTGACACGAAATATAAAAAAAATACGGAGGTATGCCAACATGACGTACACGTAGGATGATAGAATAGGTCCAGAAATTTAGTACTATACCACCCAAGTTACCTTAAAATTTAGGTTTTGGAAATATGGGTGATTAAATTAGTCGCTATGCGATGTGCGGACAACGATTTGTCTAAGTTTGACATGAAATATAAAAATAAATACGGAGGTGTGCCAACATTACGTACATATAGGGTGATAGAATAGGACCAGAACTTCTGTATTATACCTCCCAAGTTACCGTAAAAACTTAGGTTTTGGAAATATGGGTGATTAAATTAGTCGCTATGCGATGTGCGGACAACGATTTGTCTAAGTTTGACATGAAATATAAAAATAAATACGGAATCGTGGATACATTACGTACACATAGGGTGATAGAATAGGACCAGAACTTCTGTATTATACCACCCAAGTTACCGTAAAAACTTAGGTTTTGGAAATATGGGTGATTAAATTAGTCGCTATGCGATGTGCGGACAACGATTTGTCTAAGTATGACATGAAATATAATAATAAATACGGAGGTGTGCCAACATTACGTACACGTAGGGTGATAGAATAGGACCAGCACTTCTGTATTATACCACCCAAGTTACCGTAAAAACTTTGGTTTTGGAAATATGGCTGATTAAATTAGTCGCTATGCGATGTGCGGACAACGATTTGTCGACGTTTGACACGAAATATAAAAAAAATACGGAGGTGTGCCAACATGACGTACACATAGGATGATAGAATAGGTCCAGAACTTTAGTACTATACCACCCAAGTTACCTTAAAAACTTAGGTTTTGGAAATACGGGTGATTAAAATAGTCGCTTTGAATGTGTGGACAGTGATCCACCTAAGTTTGACATAAAATATAAAATAAATACGGCAGTGTGTCAGCATGACGTACACGTAGGGTGATGAAATAGGACCAGAACTTCTGTATTATACCACCCAAGTTACCGTAAAAACTTAGGTTTTGAAAATATGGCTGATTAAAGTAGTCGCATTGAGATGTGCGGACAGCGATTTGTCAAAGTATGACATGAAAAATAAAATAAATACGGAAGTGTTCCAACATGACGTACACATAGGATGATAGAATAGGTCCTGAAATTTAGTATTATACCACCCAAGTTACCTTAAAAACTTAGGTTTTGGAAATATGGGTGATTAAATTAGTCGCTATGCGATGTGCGGACAACGATTTGTCTAAGTTTGACATGAAATATAAAAATAAATACGGAATTGTAGATACATGACGCACACATAAGGTGATAGAATAGGACCAGAACTTCTGTATTATACCACCCAAGTTACCGTAAAAACTTAGGTTTTGGAAATATGGGTGATTAAATTAGTCGCTATGCGATGTGCGGACAACGATTTGTCTAAGTTTGACATGAAATATAAAAATAAATACGGAATTTTGGATACATGACGTACACATAGGGTGATAGAATAGGACCAGAACTTCTGTATTATACCACCCAAGTTACCGTAAAAACTTAGGTTTTGGAAATATGGCTGATTAAAGTAGTCGCATTGAGATGTGCGGACAGAGATTTGTCGAAGTTTGACACGAAATATAAAAAAAATACGGAGGTGTGCCAACATGACGTACACGTAGGATGATAGAATAGGTCCAGAACATTAGTACTATACCACCCAAGTTACCTTAAAATTTAGGTTTTGGAAATATGGGTGATTAAATAGTCGCTATGCGATGTGCGGACAACGATTTGTCTAAGTTTGACATGAAATATAAAAATAAATACGGAGGTGTGCCAACATTACGTACATATAGGGTGATAGAATAGGACCAGAACTTCTGTATTATACCACCCAAGTTACCGTAAAAACTTAGGTTTTGGAAATATGGGTGATTAAATTAGTCGCTATGCGATGTGCGGACAACGATTTGTCTAAGTTTGACATGAAATATAAAAATAAATACGGAATCGTGGATACATTACGTACACGTAGGGTGATAGAATAGGACCAGAACTTCTGTATTATACCACCCAAGTTACCGTAAAAACTTAGGTTTTGGAAATATGGCTGATTAAAGTAGTCGCATTGAGATGTGCGGACAGCGATTTGTCAAAGTATGACATGAAAAATAAAATAAATTCGGAAGTGTGCCAACATGACGTACACATAGGATGATAGAATAGGTCCTGAAATTTAGTATTATACCACCCAATTTACCTTAAAAACTTAGGTTTTGGAAATATGGGTGATTAAATTAGTCGCTATGCGATGTGCGGACAACGATTTGTCTAAGTTTGACATGAAATATAAAAATAAATACGGAATTGTGGATACATGACGTACACATAGGGTGATAGAATAGGACCAGAACTTCTGTATTATACCACCCAAGTTACCGTAAAAACTTAGGTTTTGGAAATATGGGTGATTAAATTAGTCGCTATGCGATGTGCGGACAACGATTTGTCTAAGTTTGACATGAAATATAAAAATAAATACGGAATTGTGGATACATGACGTACACATAGGGTGATAGAATAGGACCAGAACTTCTGTATTATACCACCCAAGTTACCGTAAAAACTTAGGTTTTGGAAATATGGGTGATTAAATTAGTCGCTATGCGATGTGCGGACAACGATTTGTCTAAGTATGACATGAAATATAATAATAAATACGGAGGTGTGCCAACATTACGTACACGTAGGGTGATAGAATAGGACCAGAACTTCTGTATTATACCACCCAAGTTACCGTAAAAACCTAGGTCTTGGAAATATGGGTGATTAAATTAGTCGCTATGCGATGTGCGGACAACGATTTGTCGAAGTTTGACACGAAATATAAAAAAAATACGGAGGTGTGCCAACATGACGTACACATAGGATGATAGAATAGGTCCAGAACTTTAGTACTATACCACCCAAGTTACCTTAAAAACGTAGGTTTTGGAAATACGGGTGATTAAAATAGTCGCTTTGGATGTGTGGACAGTGATCCACCTAAGTTTGACATAAAATATAAAATAAATACGGCAGTGTGTCAGCATGACGTACACGTAGGGTGATGAAATAGGACCAGAACTTCTGTATTATACCACCCAAGTTACCGTAAAAACCTAGGTTTTGAAAATATGGCTGATTAAAGTAGTCGCATTGAGATGTGCGGACAGCGATTTGTCAAAGTATGACATGAAAAATAAAATAAATACGGAAGTGTGCCAACATGACGTACACATAGGATGATAGAATAGGTCCTGAAATTTAGTATTATACCACCCAAGTTACCTTAAAAACTTAGGTTTTGGAAATATGGGTGATTAAATTAGTCGCTATGCGATGTGCGGACAACGATTTGTCTAAGTTTGACATGAAATATAAAAATAAATACGGAATTGTGGATACATGACGTACACATAGGGTGATAGAATAGGACCAGAACTTCTGTATTATACCACCCAAGTTACCGTAAAAACTTAGGTTTTGGAAATATGGGTGATTAAATTAGTCGCTATGCGATGTGCGGACAACGATTTGTCTAAGTTTGACATGAAATATAAAAATAAATACGGAATTGTGGATACATGACGTACACATAGGGTGATAGAATAGGACCAGAACTTCTGTATTATACCACCCAAGTTACCGTAAAAACTTAGGTTTTGGAAATATGGCTGATTAAAGTAGTCGCATTGAGATGTGCGGACAGAGATTTGTCGAAGTTTGACACGAAATATAAAAAAATACGGAGGTGTGCCAACATGACGTACACGTAGGATGATAGAATAGGTCCAGAACTTTAGTACTATACCACCCAAGTTACCTTAAAATTTAGGTTTTGGAAATATGGGTGATTAAATTAGTCGCTATGCGATGTGCGGACAACGATTTGTCTAAGTTTGACATGAAATATAAAAATAAATACGGAGGTGTGCCAACATTACGTACATATAGGGTGATAGAATAGGACCAGAACTTCTGTATTATACCACCCAAGTTACCGTAAAAACTTAGGTTTTGGAAATATGGGTGATTAAATTAGTCGCTATGCGATGTGCGGACAACGATTTGTCTAAGTTTGACATGAAATATAAAAATCAATACGGAATTGTGGATACATGACGTACACGTAGGGTGATAGAATAGGACCAGAACTTCTGTATTATACCATCCAAGTTGCCGTAAAAACTTAGGTTTTGGAAATATGGGTGATTAAATTAGTCGCTATGCAATGTGCGGACAACGATTTGTCTAAGTATGACATGAAATATAATAATAAATACGGAGGTGTGCCAACATTACGTACACGTAGGGTGATAGAATAGGACCAGAACTTCTGTATTATACCACCCAAGTTACCGTAAAAACTTTGGTTTTGGAAATATGGCTGATTAAATTAGTCGCTATGCGATGTGCGGACAACGATTTGTCGACATTTGACACGAAATATAAAAAAATACGGAGGTGTGCCAACATGACGTACACATAGGATGATAGAATAGGTCCAGAACTTTAGTACTATACCACCCAAGTTACCTTAAAAACTTAGGTTTTGGAAATACGGGTGATTAAAATAGTCGCTTTGGATGTGTGGACAGTGATCCACCTAAGTTTGACATAAAATATAAAATAAATACGGCAGTGTGTCAGCATGACGTACACGTAGGGTGATGAAATAGGACCAGAACTTCTGTATTATACCACCCAAGGTACCGTAAAAACTTAGGTTTTGAAAATATGGCTGATTAAAGTAGTCGCATTGAGATGTGCGGACAGCGATTTGTCAAAGTATGACATGAAAAATAAAATAAATACGGAAGTGTGCCAACATGACGTACACATAGGATGATAGAATAGGTCCTGAAATTTAGTATTATACCACCCAAGTTACCTTAAAAACTTAGGTTTTGGAAATATGGGTGATTAAATTAGTCGCTATGCGATGTGCGGACAACGATTTGTCTAAGTTTGACATGAAATATAAAAAAAATACGGAGGTGTGCCAACATGACGTACACATAGGATGATAGAATAGGTCCAGAACTTTAGTACTATACCACCCAAGTTACCGTAAAAACTTAGGTTTTGGAAATATGGGTGATTAAATTAGTCGCTATGCGATGTGCGGACAACGATTTGTCTAAGTTTGACATGAAATATAAAAATAAATACGGAATTTTGGATACATGACGTACACATAGGGTGATAGAATAGGACCAGAACTTCTGTATTATACCACCCAAGTTACCGTAAAAACTTAGGTTTTGGAAATATGGCTGATTAAAGTAGTCGCATTGAGATGTGCGGACAGAGATTTGTCGAAGTTTGACACGAAATATAAAAAAATACGGAGGTGTGCCAACATGACGTACACGTAGGATGATAAAATAGGTCCAGAACTTTAGTACTATACCACCCAAGTTACCTTAAAATTTAGGTTTTGGAAATATGGGTGATTAAATTAGTCGCTATGCGATGTGCGGACAACGATTTGTCTAAGTTTGACATGAAATATAAAAATAAATACGGAGGTGTGCCAACATTACGTACATTTAGGGTGATAGAATCGGACCAGAACTTCTGTATTATACCACCCAAGTTACCGTAAAAACTTAGGTTTTGGAAATATGGGTGATTAAATTAGTCGCTATGCGATGTGCGGACAACGATTTGTCTACGTTTGACATGAAATATAAAAATAAATACGGAATTGTGGATACATGACGTACACGTAGGGTGATAGAATAGGACCAGAACTTCTGTATTATACCACCCAAGTTACCGTAAAAACTTAGGTTTTGGAAATATGGCTGATTAAAGTAGTCGCATTGAGATGTGCGGACAGCGATTTGTCAAAGTATGACATGAAAAATAAAATAAATACGGAAGTGTGCCAACATGACGTACACATAGGATGATAGAATAGGTCCTGAAATTTAGTATTATACCACCCAATTTACCTTAAAAACTTAGGTTTTGGAAATATGGGTGATTAAATTAGTCGCTATGCGATGTGCGGACAACGATTTGTCTAAGTTTGACATGAAATATAAAAATAAATACGGAATTGTGGATACATGACGTACACATAGGGTGATAGAATAGGACCAGAACTTCTGTATTATACCACCCAAGTTACCGTAAAAACTTAGGTTTTGGAAATATGGGTGATTAAATTAGTCGCTATGCGATGTGCGGACAACGATTTGTCTAAGTTTGACATGAAATATAAAAATAAATACGGAATTGTGGATACATGACGTACACGTAGGGTGATAGAATAGGACCAGAACTTCTGTATTATACCACCCAAGTTACCGTAAAAACTTAGGTTTTGGAAATATGGGTGATTAAATTAGTCGCTATGCGATGTGCGGACAACGATTTGTCTAAGTTTGACATGAAATATAAAAATAAATACGGAATTGTGGATACATGACTTACACATAGGGTGATAGAATAGGACCAGAACTTCTGTATTATACCACCCAAGTTACCGTAAAAACTTAGGTTTTAGAAATATGGGTGATTAAATTAGTCGCTATGCGATGTGCGGACAACGATTTGTCTAAGTATGACATGAAATATAAAAATAAATACGGAATTGTGGATACATGACGTACACATAGGGTGATAGAATAGGACCAGAACTTCTGTATTATACCACCCAAGTTACCGTAAAAACCTAGGTCTTGGAAATATGGGTGATTAAATTAGTCGCTATGCGATGTGCGGACAACGATTTGTCGAAGTTTGACACGAAATATAAAAAAAATACGGAGGTGTGCCAACATGACGTACACATAGGATGATAGAATAGGTCCAGAACTTTAGTACTATACCACCCAAGTTACCTTAAAAACTTAGGTTTTGGAAATACGGGTGATTAAAATAGTCGCTTTGGATGTGTGGACAGTGATCCACCTAAGTTTGACATAAAATATAAAATAAATACGGCAGTGTGTCAGCATGACGTACACGTAGGGTGATGAAATAGGACCAGAACTTCTGTATTATACCACCCAAGTTACCGTAAAAACTTAGGTTTTGAAAATATGGCTGATTAAAGTAGTCGCATTGAGATGTGCGGACAGCGATTTGTCAAAGTATGACATGAAAAATAAAATAAATACGGAAGTGTGCCAACATGACGTACACATAGGATGATAGAATAGGTCCTGAAATTTAGTATTATACCACCCAATTTACCTTAAAAACTTAGGTTTTGGAAATAAGGGTGATTAAATTAGTCGCTATGCGATGTGCGGACAACGATTTGTCTAAGTTTGACATGAAATATAAAAATAAATACGGAATTGTGGATACATGACGTACACGTAGGGTGATAGAATAGGACCAGAACTTCTGTATTATACCACCCAAGTTACCGTAAAAACTTAGGTTTTGGAAATATGGCTAATTAAAGTAGTCGCATTGAGATGTGCGGACAGCGATTTGTCAAAGTATGACATGAAAAATAAAATAAATACGGAAGTGTGCCAACATGACGTACACATAGGATGATAGAATAGGTCCTGAAATTTAGTATTATACCACCCAATTTACCTTAAAAACTTAGGTTTTGGAAATATGGGTGATTAAATTAGTCGCTATGCGATGTGCGGACAACGATTTGTCTAAGTTTGACATGAAATATAAAAATAAATACGGAATTGTGGATACATGACGTACACATAGGGTGATAGAATAGGACCAGAACTTCTGTATTATACCACCCAAGTTACCGTAAAAACTTAGGTTTTGGAAATATGGGTGATTAAATTAGTCGCTATGCGATGTGCGGACAACGATTTGTCTAAGTTTGACATGAAATATAAAAATAAATACGGAATTGTGGATACATGACGTACACGTAGGGTGATAGAATAGGACCAGAACTTCTGTATTATACCACCCAAGTTACCGTAAAAACTTAGGTTTTGGAAATATGGGTGATTAAATTAGTCGCTATGCGATGTGCGGACAACGATTTGTCTAAGTTTGACATGAAATATAAAAATAAATACGGAATTGTGGATACATGACGTACACATAGGGTGATAGAATAGGACCAGAACTTCTGTATTATACCACCCAAGTTACCGTAAAAACTTAGGTTTTGGAAATATGGGTGATTAAATTAGTCGCTATGCGATGTGCGGACAACGATTTGTCTAAGTATGACATGAAATATAATAATAAATACGGAGGTGTGCCAACATTACGTACACGTAGGGTGATAGAATAGGACCAGAACTTTTGTATTATACCACCCAAGTTACCGTAAAAACCTAGGTCTTGGAAATATGGGTGATTAAATTAGTCGCTATGCGATGTGCGGACAACGATTTGTCGAAGTTTGACACGAAATATAAAAAAAATACGGAGGTGTGCCAACATGACGTACACATAGGATGATAGAATAGGTCCAGAACTTTAGTACTATACCACCCAAGTTACCTTAAAAACTTAGGTTTTGGAAATACGGGTGATTAAAATAGTCGCTTTGGATGTGTGGACAGTGATCCACCTAAGTTTGACATAAAATATAAAATAAATACGGCAGTGTGTCAGCATGACGTACACGTAGGGTGATGAAATAGGACCAGAACTTCTGTATTATACCACCCAAGTTACCGTAAAAACTTAGGTTTTGAAAATATGGCTGATTAAAGTAGTCGCATTGAGATGTGCGGACAGCGATTTGTCAAAGTATGACATGAAAAATAAAATAAATACGGAAGTGTGCCAACATGACGTACACATAGGATGATAGAATAGGTCCTGAAATTTAGTATTATACCACCCAAGTTACCTTAAAAACTTAGGTTTTGGAAATATGGGTGATTAAATTAGTCGCTATGCGATGTGCGGACAACGATTTGTCTAAGTTTGACATGAAATATAAAAATAAATACGGAATTGTGGATACATGACGTACACATAGGGTGATAGAATAGGACCAGAACTTCTGTATTATACCACCCAAGTTACCGTAAAAACTTAGGTTTTGGAAATATGGGTGATTAAATTAGTCGCTATGCGATGTGCGGACAACGATTTGTCTAAGTTTGACATGAAAAATAAAATAATACGGAAGTGTGCCAACATTACGTACACGTAGGGTGATAGAATAGGACCAGAACTTCTGTATTATACCACCCAAGTTACCGTAAAAACTTAGGTTTTGGAAATATGGGTGATTAAATTAGTCGCTATGCGATGTGCGGACAACGATTTGTCTAAGTATGACATGAAATATAATAATAAATACGGAGGTGTGCCAACATTACGTACACGTAGGGTGATAGAATAGGACCAGAACTTTTGTATTATACCACCCAAGTTACCGTAAAAACCTAGGTCTTGGAAATATGGGTGATTAAATTAGTCGCTATGCGATGTGCGGACAACGATTTGTCGAAGTTTGACACGAAATATAAAAAAAATACGGAGGTGTGCCAACATGACGTACACATAGGATGATAGAATAGGTCCAGAACTTTAGTACTATACCACCCAAGTTACCTTAAAAACTTAGGTTTTGGAAATACGGGTGATTAAAATAGTCGCTTTGGATGTGTGGACAGTGATCCACCTAAGTTTGACATAAAATATAAAATAAATACGGCAGTGTGTCAGCATGACGTACACGTAGGGTGATGAAATAGGACCAGAACTTCTGTATTATACCACCCAAGTTACCGTAAAAACTTAGGTTTTGAAAATATGGCTGATTAAAGTAGTCGCATTGAGATGTGCGGACAGCGATTTGTCAAAGTATGACATGAAAAATAAAATAAATACGGAAGTGTGCCAACATGACGTACACATAGGATGATAGAATAGGTCCTGAAATTTAGTATTATACCACCCAAGTTACCTTAAAAACTTAGGTTTTGGAAATATGGGTGATTAAATTAGTCGCTATGCGATGTGCGGACAACGATTTGTCTAAGTTTGACATGAAATATAAAAATAAATACGGAATTGTGGATACATGACGTACACATAGGGTGATAGAATAGGACCAGAACTTCTGTATTATACCACCCAAGTTACCGTAAAAACTTAGGTTTTGGAAATATGGGTGATTAAATTAGTCGCTATGCGATGTGCGGACAACGATTTGTCTAAGTTTGATATGAAATATAAAAATAAATACGGAATTGTGGATACATGACGTACACATAGGGTGATAGAATAGGACCAGAACTTCTGTATTATACCACCCAAGTTACCGTAAAAACTTAGGTTTTGGAAATATGGCTGATTAAAGTAGTCGCATTGAGATGTGCGGACAGAGATTTGTCGAAGTTTGACACGAAATATAAAAAAATACGGAGGTGTGCCAACATGACGTACACGTAGGATGATAGAATAGGTCCAGAACTTTAGTACTATACCACCCAAGTTACCTTAAAATTTAGGTTTTGGAAATATGGGTGATTAAATTAGTCGCTATGCGATGTGCGGACAACGATTTGTCTAAGTTTGACATTAAATATAAAAATAAATACGGAGGTGTGCCAACATTACGTACATATAAAGGTGATAGAATAGGACCAGAACTTCTGTATTATACCACCCAAGTTACCGTAAAAACTTAGGTTTTGGAAATATGGGTGATTAAATTAGTCGCTATGCGATGTGCGGACAACGATTTGTCTAAGTTTGACATGAAATATAAAAATAAATACGGAATTGTGGATACATGACGTACACATAGGGTGATAGAATAGGACCAGAACTTCTGTATTATACCACCCAAGTTACCGTAAAAACTTAGGTTTTGGAAATATGGCTGATTAAAGTAGTCGCATTGAGATGTGCGGACAGCGATTTGTCAAAGTATGACATGAAAAATAAAATAAATACGGAAGTGTGCCAACATGACGTACACATAGGATGATAGAATAGGTCCTGAAATTTAGTATTATACCACCCAAGTTACCGTAAAAACTTAGGTTTTGGAAATATGGGTGATTAAATTAGTCGCTATGCGATGTGCGGACAACGATTTGTCTAAGTATGACATGAAATATAATAATAAATACGGAGGTGTGCCAACATTACGTACACGTAGGGTGATAGAATAGGACCAGAACTTCTGTATTATACCACCCAAGTTACCGTAAAAACTTAGGTTTTGGAAATATGGCTGATTAAAGTAGTCGCATTGAGATGTGCGGACAGCGATTTGTCAAAGTATGACATGAAAAATAAAATAAATACGGAAGTGTGCCAACATGACGTACACATAGGATGATAGAATAGGTCCTGAAATTTAGTATTATACCACCCAAGTTACCGTAAAAACTTAGGTTTTGGAAATATGGGTGATTAAATTAGTCGCTATGCGATGTGCGGACAACGATTTGTCTAAGTTTGACATGAAATATAAAGATAAATACGGAATTGTGGATACATGACGTACACATAGGGTGATAGAATAGGACCAGAACTTCTGTATTATACCACCCAAGTTACCGTAAAAACTTAGGTTTTGGAAATATGAGTGATTAAATTAGTCGCTATGCGATGTGCGGACAACGATTTGTCTAAGTTTGACATGAAATATAAAAATAAATACGGAATTGTGGATACATGACGTACACATAGGGTGATAGAATAGGACCAGAACTTCTGTATTATACCACCCAAGTTACCGTAAAAACTTAGGTTTTGGAAATATGGGTGATTAAATTAGTCGCTATGCGATGTGCGGACAACGATTTGTCTAAGTATGACATGAAATATAATAATAAATACGGAGGTGTGCCAACATTACGTACACGTAGGGTGATAGAATAGGACCAGAACTTCTGTATTATACCACCCAAGTTACCGTAAAAACCTAGGTCTTGGAAATATGGGTGATTAAATTAGTCGCTATGCGATGTGCGGACAACGATTTGTCGAAGTTTGACACGAAATATAAAAAAAATACGGAGGTGTGCCAACATGACGTACACATAGGATGATAGAATAGGTCCAGAACTTTAGTACTATACCACCCAAGTTACCTTAAAAACTTAGGTTTTGGAAATACGGGTGATTAAAATAGTCGCTTTGGATGTGTGGACAGTGATCCACCTAAGTTTGACATAAAATATAAAATAAATACGGCAGTGTGTCAGCATGACGTACACGTAGGGTGATGAAATAGGACCAGAACTTCTGTATTATACCACCCAAGTTACCGTAAAAACTTAGGTTTTGAAAATATGGCTGATTAAAGTAGTCGCATTGAGATGTGCGGACAGCGATTTGTCAAAGTATGACATGAAAAATAAAATAAATACGGAAGTGTGCCAACATGACGTACACATAGGATGATAGAATAGGTCCTGAAATTTAGTATTATACCACCCAAGTTACCTTAAAAACTTAGGTTTTGGAAATATGGGTGATTAAATTAGTCGCTATGCGATGTGCGGACAACGATTTGTCTAAGTTTGACATGAAATATAAAAATAAATACGGAATTGTGGATACATGACGTACACATAGGGTGATAGAATAGGACCAGAACTTCTGTATTATACCACCCAAGTTACCGTAAAAACATTGGAAATATGGGTGATTAAATTAGTCGCTATGCGATGTGCGGACAACGATTTGTCTAAGTTTGACATGAAATCTAAAAATAAATACGGAATTGTGGATACATGACGTACACATAGGGTGATAGAATAGGACCAGAACTTCTGTATTATACCACCCAAGTTACCGTAAAAACTTAGGTTTTGGAAATATGGCTGATTAAAGTAGTCGCATTGAGATGTGCGGACAGAGATTTGTCGAAGTTTGACATGAAATATAAAAAAATACGGAGGTGTGCCAACATGACGTACACGTAGGATGATAGAATAGGTCCAGAACTTTAGTACTATACCACCCAAGTTACCTTAAAATTTAGGTTTTGGAAATATGGGTGATTAAATTAGTCGCTATGCGATGTGCGGACAACGATTTGTCTAAGTTTGACATGAAATATAAAAATAAATACGGAATTGTGGATACATGACGTACACATAGGGTGATAGAATAGGACCAGAACTTCTGTATTATACCACCCAAGTTACCGTAAAAACTTAGGTTTTGGAAATATGGGTGATTAAATTAGTCGCTATGCGATGTGCGGACAACGATTTGTCTAAGTTTGACATGAAATATAAAAATAAATACGGAATTGTGGATACATGACGTACACATAGGGTGATAGAATAGGACCAGAACTTCTGTATTATACCACCCAAGTTACCGTAAAAACTTAGGTTTTGGAAATATGGCTGATTAAAGTAGTCGCATTGAGATGTGCGGACAGAGATTTGTCGAAGTGTGACACGAAATATAAAAAAATACGGAGGTGTGCCAACATGACGTACACGTAGGATGATAGAATAGGTCCAGAACTTTAGTACTATACCACCCAAGTTACCTTAAAATTTAGGTTTTGGAAATATGGGTGATTAAATTAGTCGCTATGCGATGTGCGGACAACGATTTGTCTAAGTTTGACATGAAATATAAAAATAAATACGGAGGTGTGCCAACATTACGTACATATAGGGTGATAGAATAGGACCAGAACTTCTGTATTATACCACCCAAGTTACCGTAAAAACTTAGGTTTTGGAAATATGGGTGATTAAATTAGTCGCTATGCGATGTGCGGACAACGATTTGTCTAAGTTTGACATGAAATATAAAAATAAATACGGAATTGTGGATACATGACGTACACGTAGGGTGATAGAATAGGGCCAGAACTTCTGTATTATACCACCCAAGTTACCGTAAAAACTTAGGTTTTGGAAATATGGCTGATTAAAGTAGTCGCATTGAGATGTGCGGACAGCGATTTGTCAAAGTATGAGATGAAAAATAAAATAAATACGGAAGTGTGCCAACATGACGTACACATAGGATGATAGAATAGGTCCTGAAATTTAGTATTATACCACCCAATTTACCTTAAAAACTTAGGTTTTGGAAATATGGGTGATTAAATTAGTCGCTATGCGATGTGCGGACAACGATTTGTCTAAGTTTGACATGAAATATAAAAATAAATACGGAATTGTGGATACATGACGTACACATAGGGTGATAGAATAGGACCAGAACTTCTGTGTTATACCACCCAAGTTACCGTAAAAACTTAGGTTTTGGAAATATGGGTGATTAAATTAGTCGCTATGCGATGTGCGGACAACGATTTGTCTAAGTATGGCATGAAATATAATAATAAATACGGAGGTGTGCCAACATTACGTACACGTAGGGTGATAGAATAGGACCAGAACTTCTGTATTATACCACCCAAGTTACCGTAAAAACTTAGGTCTTGGAAATATGGGTGATTAAATTAGTCGCTATGCGATGTGCGGACAACGATTTGTCGAAGTTTGACACGAAATATAAAAAAAATAAGGAGGTGTGCCAACATGACGTACACATAGGATGATAGAATAGGTCCAGAACTTTAGTACTATACCACCCAAGTTACCTTAAAAACTTAGGTTTTGGAAATACGGGTGATTAAAATAGTCGCTTTGGATGTGTGGACAGTGATCCACCTAAGTTTGACATAAAATATAAAATAAATACGGCAGTGTGTCAGCATGACGTACACGTAGGGTGATGAAATAGGACCAGAACTTTTGTATTATACCACCCAAGTTGCCGTAAAAACTTAGGTTTTGGAAATATGGGTGATTAAATTAGTCGCTATGCGATGTGCGGACAACGATTTGTCTAAGTTTGACATGAAATATAAAAATAAATACGGAATTGTGGATACATGACGTACACATAGGGTGATAGAATAGAACCAGAACTTCTGTATTATACCACCCAAGTTACCGTAAAAACTTAGGTTTTGGAAATATGGCTGATTAAATTAGTCGCTATGCGATGTGCGGACAACGATTTGTCTAAGTATGACATGAAATATAATAATAAATACGGAGGTGTGCCAACATTACGTACACGTAGGGTGATAGAATAGGACCAGAACTTCTGTATTATACCACCCAAGTTACCGTAAAAACTTAGGTTTTGGAAATATGGCTGATTAAAGTAGTCGCATTGAGATGTGCGGACAGAGATTTGTCGAAGTTTGACACGAAATATAAAAAAAATACGGAGGTGTGCCAACATGACGTACACATAGGATGATAGAATAGGTCAAGAACTTTAGTACTATACCACCCAAGTTACCTTAAAAACTTAGGTTTTGGAAATACGGGTGATTAAAATAGTCGCTTTGGATGTGTGGACAGTGATCCACCTAAGTTTGACATAAAATATAAAATAAATACGGCAGTGTGTCAGCATGACGTACACGTAGGGTGATGAAATAGGACCAGAACTTCTGTATTATACCACCCAAGTTACCGTAAAAACTTAGGTTTTGGAAATATGGCTGATTAAAGTAGTCGCATTGAGATGTGCGGACAGCGATTTGTCAAAGTATGACATGAAAAATAAAATAAATACGGCAGTGTGCCAACATGACGTACACATAGGATGATAGAATAGGTCCTGAAATTTAGTATTATACCACCCAAGTTACCGTAAAAACTTAGGTTTTGGAAATATGGGTGATTAAATTAGTCGCTATGCGATGTGCGGACAACGATTTTTCTAAGTTTGACATGAAATATAAAAATAAATACGGAATTTTGGATACATGACGTACACATTGGGTGATAGAATAGGATTAGAACTATATTATTATACCACTCAGGTTACCGTCAAAACTTAGGTTTTGGAAATACGGGTGATTAAAATAGTCGCTTTGGATGTGTGGACAGCGATCCACCTAAGTTTGACATAAAATATAAAATAAATACGGAAGTGTGTCAGAATGACGTACACGTAGGATGAAAGAATAGGACCAGAACTTTAGTACTATACCACCCAAGTTACCTTAAAAACTTAGGTTTTGGAAATATGGGTGATTAAATTAGTCGCAATGCGATGTGCGGACAACGATTTGTCTAAGTATGACATGAAATATAATAATAAATACGGAGGTGTGCCAACATTACGTACACGTAGGGTGATAGAATAGGACCAGAACTTCTGTATTATACCACCCAAGTTACCGTAAAAACTTTGGTTTTGGAAATATGGGTGATTAAATTAGTCGCTATGCGATGTGCGGACAACGATTTGTCGAAGTTTGACAAGAAATATAAAAAAAATACGGAGGTGTGCCAACATGACGTACACATAGGATGATAGAATAGGTCCAGAACTTTAGTACTATACCACCCAAGTTACCTTAAAAACTTAGGTTTTGGAAATACGGGTGATTAAAATAGTCGCTTTGGATGTGTGGACAGTGATCCACCTAAGTTTGACATAAAATATAAAATAAATACGGCAGTGTGTCAGCATGACGTACACGTAGGGTGATGAAATAGGACCAGATCTTCTGTATTATACCACCCAAGTTACCGTAAAAACTTAGGTTTTGAAAATATGGCTGATTAAAGTAGTCGCATTAGTAGTGCAATAGTGGGGCTGCTGGCCCAATCAAACTTTGACAGGCAGTCAATTTTTTGACAGCTACTTCCGGTCACGTGACCGGAAGTGACGTCATCAGCTGTGACGTAGCTGTGACGTGTATGGGTGGGTATTTAAAGTTTAAATGCCCTGCTGTGCTGGGTATTTAAATTTTAAATGGCCGGAAGTGTGTCAAGGTCGTTTGGGGATGTTTTTAAAAAAGATCTTGCATTTTCGGAAAATCCGAAAATGCAAGATATTTTCTTTTTTTATTTATTTGTTTTTTTACAAAAGTATTATTTTACAAGTTAGTAAAGTTTGCTCCCAAATTTGAAAAGTAAGTTGTTGTCGGTGCTGAAATTTCTTGTTTATTTTCATTCTTCTTGTTGTTGTAAGTTGGAAAAAACACATTTTTTTCGTTTTGATTGTTTGTTGCATAAAGTTCTAAAGATAAACCAAACCCAGTGGTTATAAGTTGTTTTAGTTCTTCACTAAAAATTTCCAAATCCTTGTAGGTTGTAAGATTGATAGTGTTGTAGTGAATCCCGCGAATGTTGAGAGACATGACTAGAGTTGTTTACTCGACGAGAGGTGTAGCAGGAATGACTATTGCAAAGCCGGTGCTGCAGGTACCTCAGATGGTAGTGGGGGTAGTGGTGGGGGTAATGGCAGGTGTTTGTTTCATCACTTTGAATTTAATCGTTGCCACAATAGACCGAGTCGATGTTGCAATTCTTCTAGTTTATCCAACCGGTTCTTTTGATATGTTTTGCAACTACATTTACAATAGCTGAAAGAATTACATTTTGTACAAGCTTTTCCGTCAACTTGATCTTCAGGTATTCTAAAACATTTTTCTTTGCAACAATAAGTTATAAGTGTTAGATTATTTCTTTTGGATGACATGTTGGTTGTAGCTTGTCTTAAACAGAACTGAGCCTCTTAACGTTAAAGTTTCGTATTTATGTAAAGTATTCGAATAAAACTATCGAATAAAATAATCGAATAATACTATCGAATAAAATAATCGAATAATACTATCGATTAAAAGTTCAAGGTCATCCGTTTGAGGTTTTAAAAAAATACAACATATCAGTATATAAAAACATATACTGATATGTTGTTTTTTTATCTTTTTATTTAAAACATTTTTTTCCAATGTTATTTTTGTGCGATGTGCAGAGTTAGTTCCGTAGAGTTGTTTCCGCTCATTCCGTGTGACACCAAATATAATGATCCTGGTTGAATTTCCCGCAGATCTTCATTTTGCAGCAACTGGACGAATCGTTTTGGAAGATATACTTGAAACTTTGGTTCATCACCCGGTGTATATGGTGCATCGGATAAAGATGCGACGACTGCGTCTCCATGCGTTGTATCAATTTTCTTCATTTCATGAACAATATAATGTTTCTGTTCTTTTAATTCTGAACATTTCTTGATAATTAGAGTATTTGATTTTGAATGCAAGTTGAATTGTTCAACTAAACATTGGAGAAACTGTTGTGATGCCATCCTTCACAGGAGATGTTGTCTGTTCGGAGTATGGAGTTAGACTGATACTCGGGGTGTGTTGCCTCTTCGTTTATATAACCTTCGGAACCCCCACTACATTCTTCCGTTTGTTGTTGTTTTAAGTAAGCAGCCAAGTGATACGCGTTTTGTAATGCGCATTGAGATTGGTTGTGTTTCGGATTTATTGTAGAAACACAAATATTTCTAGCATCAAAGTGAAATGTTTTGTCCACTTTTAAGTTTAAAACTTCTTTGTTTGTGTACTGTCGTATCCAATTCTTTTTTTCCAATCCTCTGGTATATATGTGTGTAAATTGTTTGCAAAAATGAAACATAATTTTGTGTACATTGTTGTACGGTAGGAAACCTTCATACCAATGGATATGATGAAAATTATTTGTTAGCCATCTGTTTGTTATTTTAGCTTTTGACTTTAGTTCATGGACAGAACACGGTGCTTCAAATAAAAACGGGTATGCTACTTGTGTAAGCAAATCCAAAATTACCAATTCTTTTATGATAAATCTATCATCGTTTCCGCGAAATGCTTGAAATTCAATTACACAAGGTTTTGCTGCCATTTCTTCATCCTGTCTGCTCATCATGGTGTCTGCTGATCAACTGTTTTCCACACCACGGTAGGTTAGATATATATAAACCAGGCCGTACAGTTGTAGGCGCGTTGGTGTATGTTTAACGTGGGCACCATCCCCAGTAGGCCTACCCCACGGTTTATTCTTTTGTTAAATTACATTGTAGTTTTAACCTAGCAAAGTTTCTTCTTCTGTATTATTGTTGTTGTTGGTTTCTTCTTCTGTACTGTTGTTGTTGTTGGTTTCTTCTTCTGTAGCCTCCGTTGCAACTTCAGTAAAAGGTTCAAAGTTTCTTAACTGCCTCCACATTTCCACTTCGTGAGGTATTCTATTAAAGATGGATGTATCTATTGGTCCGTATTGTAAAGTGCTTTCTGGTTGTTTTTCGCATGCATCTACCAGATATTCCTTAATAACAGAGCTTGAAAATACTAATTGTTTCATATACCTGGTAATAGGTGATGTTGCATAGTTTAAAATGTAAAATTCTTCACGTGTTAGAAGAATTTTATTTTCAAATTGTGTCGAGTCTCTAATTCTTACTTGTTGTTGACCACGATGTTTAATAATGTCAATTTCATTGTC
Organism: Flexamia atlantica; assembly: GCA_035578135.1. Classification (NCBI taxonomy): domain Eukaryota; kingdom Metazoa; phylum Arthropoda; class Insecta; order Hemiptera; family Cicadellidae; genus Flexamia; species Flexamia atlantica. The sequence goes on along the minus strand of JAQJVK010000265.1, from coordinate 36,192 downwards.
ACAATCCAAAAGTCGAATGTTAGTTTTTCTTCCAAAGAAACTGTTGGCTAAATAACATTCAATAAGATGTAGATGTTTTAAAAAGGAATCCCAAGCATTTTCTGAAAATAAAACCATCTTTGTTCCATGGCTTAGGATTACTGCGGGAGAGTAGTCTAATGATTTTATCAATCCTATCGACACACTTTTACTCATGCAAGATGAAATAGGATAAAAGATGCGAAGGAAAACTTCAGTTAAAATGTTTGGGGGAATATTTTCTTCAAGTTTTCTTTTCTTTCTTACGTTTGTTTTATTATTTTCCAACTTTTTATTTTGTTTTCCAAACTTTAAAAAGTCATCAATTTCCTTTACAATATTTTCTTCAAAATGTTTATCATCATTTTCCAATAAAGGTGCTGTTTCGGAAACGTCTTGTACAACTGATAAAGAACTCATTTTGTTTATAATGCTGTAGACGATGTTACCCATACAACTGTAGACAGTAAACTAAACAATTTTCGTTCCCGCTCCTGCTTTTATAACCGAGTGGTGGGGGTATTTTTTTTTCCTTTTCATGTTACAAAACTGCTTTTACAATTCCTGTTAAAGGTGTATATGTAACAATTTTGTCATGTAAAATTAAACAATAAGCAGATGTATCTTTGGGTACATTTTGTTCAAATTCCATTTCTATTTTTATATCTACACTGGAAGATTTTACAGATTCGTTTTGTTTTGAACAATCAACTACAACAATCGGATAGTTAGATTTAAATTGGTTTGGCGTTAATAAAGGTGTGTTTGTTTTTCCATAATATGAATTTTGGAATCTTGCGTACATATCGTACAAAACGCTAAACCTGTCTTTTGTAAAGTTTATGTTAAAGTTGTCGAATGGAAAGAATTGAGAGTTTAGAAACACCTTAAAATTTGTAAGTTTGCAATGATCAAATTCACCAGCATGTTTAGTTATTTCATTTCTTCTTTTTGTTTGTAATCCAAATATTACATATCTTGCCTTTTCCAAATGGGTAGAAGTTTTTACAGTCCATGTATGACGTTGTGTTTCCGGTAAAACCGGATATTCATGAAACTCCCAACTTCTAAATGGTATTACGATATCACGATCTGATTTTAAAGTTCTTAATAATGAAATTCTATTCTGATCGTTTAACCGTACATGCGGTACTCTCCAAACAATCTTGTCTAATTGCATTTTCCATTCTAAAGTAGCTTCCGTTGTTCCATCAGGCGCCATAATAATATCTTTGTCGTTTGATGATCTTAACAAAACTAATTCTTGTTTTACGTTTATTATTATCTTTCGGTAATCTTCGGCAAAGCCTAAAAGTAATCTTAAAGGAATGTAAAAGTCAAAATTGCCTGAAGTGTTTGGAGTGATTGTACTGGAATCGGGTGCTACCCATCCTGCGGCGGCCAGCATATTTTTTTCACTCGGTGTTAAAGATGCTAATCCTTTTAATGTACTTGTAATTCCCACCTTTTTTGTTGAATCTACTGTAACTCCGGAAATTTCATATCTTATTTCATCAAACAAATATGCCATGGGGTTATTTATGAACGGAACAGTACTTGCAGTGCTTCCATCTCTTTTTGTTACTCTTCCTTCGATATACAAATAACTTTCACATGGAAGTGTATAAATATCCTGTTGTTGTATGGGAATTCTAATTTCATCATTATTATTTAATTTTGATGAAGCGTAAGGGTTGTGCGTATGATATTCCTTTTCCCATAAGGTTTCGTCGAATGTCGGACCCTGCGCTATATCCAATATTTCCATTATTAATAAGTTTTAATCCAATTTCTTCTAGAAAACGAATGTTATCACTTGTTAATCCTTCTATAGCTGAAGTGCTACTGACTTGTTTACCAGTCAGCTCTTTCTTTTTAAATGATAACCCCATTGTTATACGGTTGATTTTATATGTATTCGTATAGTTATAGGTTCGTCTCTAAAATCAATATGATTTCCGTCTTGATCTAGTATGTTCACCACAATGTCTGAAATAAAACTGGTGTTTAACGGTAGGTACACCAAGTTTTGTGGCTTTTCCACAATTTTAAAACCCGGAGCGACCGTTGGATAGAATGTGTGCAATATATGAGTATTTTCACCATCTCTATAAGAACCATGTATAATATTACATGTAATATCTATACTGTTAACTTTCATTATTGTTACAGTTCTAGCACCTGAATGGTTAATATTAGGTTCTAAAATTTTTGTTGTTTTAGGAAATCCTAATAAACTACCAATTGAATGTTCTTTGCTAAAATCTATATAATATTTAGATTTAATTTCAGCTTTCATAGTATTGTTATTTCCTTTTATTGTTATATTATCTTTTCCCATATGATTTTGTATCGCTTCATTTATATCATCAATTTCATATGCTCCAGTGGGTAAACTAAATACTTGTATATCTGAATATTTGTTTGTATTTTTATCTTTTGTTTTGTAATAATGTATTTTGTCATTAACATTTTCAGTAACGTTGGGAATAGAATTATAAGTTGTTATATCTAATAATGCGGCTTCCCATAATTTATCTTTTTCCAAACGTAACGCAGGGAAAAGAACACTTCGCAAAGTAGATGAAGTTCCAGTTAATGATACTGTATAGGAAGACATCTTAAAGTTGACTAACGCTTTTTGTTAAAAAATCTAAACATAAATGTCCACAGATTACCGTATCATCAGGTTGCTCTCTTTTATAATTGTATAGTACATTTTTAGCTGTTTTAAAGTAATATTGTAGTTATTTTGGTGGTGGGAGATTACCAAAACTATCAAAGTAGTAAATAGTTGATCCTAGTTTCTTATAACATACCCAATGAGTGCCTGATCCTTTACTATTATCTAAATTTACTATTCCGGTTTCATTTTTCCATATTTTAACAGGTAATGCATCTTTCATAAACACTCCTCTAAAAAATGGAATTTTTAAACAAGAAACATAAGTAATTAATTCTTTATCTGTTAATTCTTTATTTGGAATTAGTAATTGTTTTTTCTGTTTAATACACACGATACGGTCTTAGGTATAATCCTCCTCCTTTTTTTATCATTGACCATATTGTTTGTTTCTTTTTATTTTTACCTGCGGTGGATCGTCGTTTTCTTCTTATATTTCCTCCACGTTTCTTTGCAGGTTTTCTTCTCCTTTTTCCACCTCCTTTCTTCTTTCCACCTCCAAACATCGTTTTACCCTTCATTGCTGCTGATACCGCTAAAGCTGCTGCTTTTTCACCGATACTAGCGTCACTGGATGTTACTCTTTGCCAAGCTTTTTCAGCAAGTGCTCTATCCGCTATTGATCTATTTTTAGTATCTGCAAACTTTGAATATGCTATATCGTGTTGTTTGCAGGCTTGATCAAGTTTATTTATTCCAAGATCTCCTCTAGCAAGTCTTTTTTTCAATTTTGTTCCTGGACCACAATATTGATAACCTCCTGGTAAATGTAGTTCTACAGGTAATAAATCGATAGCTTTGTTAACTATAGCTCCAACCGGCTTAGTAATAAGAGAAAGTGCTGTTGATGCTATTCCTCTTCCTCTCTTTATAACGTGTCGATTATGACTGATGCGTTGAACTTTCAACATGGTTTTTTATAGTGAAAGGAAATGCCAATACTTGTTTATTTTATAAATTCTTTATAATGAATGATGCACTTATCCTTTGATATTGTTTATTTATAATAAACATGTATTTTGTTTATGGGTAATAAACTTTTACCCAGTCTTTTGGTAGGATTGTATCCTTTTTATCAACATCAACTTGAGCAAATCTTAAATTTCCAGTTTTCATATTTAAAAAATATTTTTCTATAACATTTTTCTTAACCCAATGTAGTTTTTGATCAGCTTTTATGGGCTTTATCGTATTATAAACATCATATAACACTACACTTAAGAGTCTTATAATGTAATTTACATTAACAGCATCAACAATATCAATAGGGTCATCTAAGCTAGTCAATCGCAAGTTTTGACAATGAAAAAACTTTTTGTGTTTTTCTGTTCTTAAGCATCTTTCACGCCATTCTTTTACTCTAACTGCATCACTGTCATTTACTCCCATTCCAACATTAAATAGTGGTCTTTCTTTACAATCAAAGCCTTGTTGACCAAGTCTTGATGAAATTTCTTTTAATGCAGGAACTTGTCCAATTGTTGCTACATCAACATCATTCAACCCTTCTTTAACATTAGTAATTATTTTTGCATCCGCATCCCATTTGTTATTGTTTAATTTCATTATTTGACTTATTGTAGCTGCATCTGATTTTGCAGTTCCCTCCTTAACGTTAGTTAACACTTTATTTTTGCAATCAATTGACTTAATATCATGTGTAATACAATGATCTGTAACATATTGAAGGTTTACCGCATCTTTCATATCTTTAGGGTCTCCAATATCGTGTATTACAAAGTTGTAAAAGGAAAATTTATCTGTTTTTTCAGGTATGACTGAATGTAAATACTTTTTGGTAACTGAATCTTGATCATTAACAGGATCTGCTATATTGGCTATTCTAAGATCTTTTGCATCATATGCTTTATTATTACTTTTAGGATCATATCTTAAGGTTTGGTTTATGTACCACATTAAATATTCTTTATTTACCGAATCATTCTTATCTATTGGTTTTGGAAGATTTGCAATTCTATAAAAATTAGCGTTATACACTTCATTTTGAAGCTTTAAGCTAGGTAATGTTTCACTTTTTAAAGTTTTGAAATTTACTGCATCATTATCATCTTTTGGATCATTTACAAACTTTAAACGTTTGTTACTTATATCATAATCTCCATCGGATGTTAGTGGTAAACCACCTCTTTTTCCATAAGATCCTGATTTGCTTCCAGTTTCGGAATACCGTCCAAACTTATCCACACTCATGGTTATACTGAATGTTTAATCGGTTATGCTTGTATTCTATATACTCATATTTTTATGCAATTACTCCTCGATTTCGCAATTCGCCGACCAAAGCTACCCATTCATTTTCTAAACCACTATGTCCGGCTTGTTTAGCTTCATATATCAACTTCATTCTGTCAACCAATTTGTTTATATCGTTGTAGTATATTATATTAGTATCATACAAGTTTTGTAATAATCCTTTTCCTGATAAACTTGATTGATTTGTTTTTCTTCTTTTATGTAAAATATTTATTTCAGCAGAAGATAATGATTTTCTTTTTATGGGTTCCCTTTTTTTTGGTGGGAAAAGTTTAGCAATAATAGTTTTATATTTTTCTGATGCATTTCTATGAACATTAAAATTTTTAGAATAATTTTTCTTATGCGCATTTGTATCCTCCAATATTTGTTTAAAAATGTTTAAATCCTTTTTAGTATATTTATTAGGTTTCGGCTTAAAAATAAGTTCAAACAATCCTTTTGTACCCTTGTATTGTTTATTATTTATAATAATATTGTCATGTTCGTCTACATCAAGTTTGCTATCTCCAATCATTAGCCCATTTTCTTCTATTCTAGCACCAAAAGTATGATATTTTCGAGTTGGTTGTGCAGAATGTAACATTTTTAATACAAATTGTCTTGCAAGCGGCCCTTTATACGCGATATCCGAGCCCAATTTGCTCAAGTTGGATGGATTAATAGGCTCTTCTTCTTCTTGTTGTTCTTCGCTTGTAGAAAGACCTTCTTTTTCTGTTAAAACATCCGTTTCTTCACCTAGTTCGCTTTCTTCTTCAGTTGTTTCTCCTTGTTGTGTAAAACTTGTATCACTTTCATATTCTTCTTTTTGTTCAAATTTTGAAATGGGTAAAATAGCATCTCCGGAAAAATTAAATGTTGAATGTTTAACATTTTGTCCTAATTGTTTTAATGGCTCAGTAATAGGTTTAAATGTTGATTCCAGAAATTTCTCTCTTTCACTTATTCCTAATCTTAACGCTCTGTTTTTATGTCTAATAGAATCACTAAGTGATTTTATTTCTTTTAATAGCTTTTCCTGATTAACCATGTTTACACCATGAAGACTTGTACGATAATGTTGTTAATTAATGTATTAAAACAAATTTATCAAAACCTATGCGGTAACGACCATCTGTTATAGCTTTATCTTTCATAATTACCAAAAATCCATATTTTTCCGCCCAAGCTTTTCCACAAAGCTCTTTGAATTTATCAAATGACATATCAGCATTTACATGATCGTTGTATATATGTTTTAGGTTTGTATCGTCTTGTTTGAATAAAACTAAAATATTTGCATTGTCTCTAATTAGTTGTTTTGGAATTTTGCTATATGTTTGTCCGATATATATGCTATCAATATTATTATGTCTTCCCATGGCAAAATAGTTTCTAATAGTATCATGATTTTGACTAGATACATCATCAAATACAAATACAGAATACGGCTTAGCCTGGTCTGGTTGCATAACACTGTCACTAGCATTAAATTTGTAATAGTTAACATCGGGCACATCAGTCAGGATCTTTTCCAACAATTGATACTTTGGTTGATGTAAGGACTTTGAAAAAATATATAGGTTATTAAATCGCAATCCTTTTGTGTTTGTAATTAAGTTAAACACAACGTTAGTTTTGCCACAGTTTGAAGGACCGCTGACTATACATCGTACAGTGTTTGGAAATAAACTGCCGTGTTTACCATTGTTGATTTTAACGTTATCTACGGTTAAATCATCAATGTTATTAATATTAAATTTATCTTTATGGTGAACAATCTCCATCTTATTCAAAGGCAGAAGAGTAAATAAGTTGATTTAAAACTAAATCAAATCTTTTATAGGTATCCACGAATCTTCAGTTTTATCAAACCCCAACCAACGTACTTTAACTTGGTCTTTTTTCCTTTGCAACACCTTTTCAACAAGATAAACATCGCCTACTGTTGACTTTAACAATTCATGTCCGTAAAAACCGCCTTGTAACAAATTTCCTTTGTTATCTTTTAAAATATAAGTTTCCGGTACAGTAGGTTGTACTTTATACACTGTAAAAACTTCGTTTGTCCAATTGGGCAGGTATTTTTTAGTAAACACTCCTTTGTATTTACTAATTCGAACTTTATCATTTACATTAAATTTTCTTGGTTTTCTTTGTTCCGCTTTTGGCTGTGTATTTTTTTTAATTCGTTGTAAAACTAGTTTAGCGTTTTTCTTATTCACTTTGTTAGGTGCCATACCGATAGTTCTATGAAACTTGTTGTTGTAATCGCTTATTAATTTTGGTAAGATATCAACCCATACGTAAGAACCTCTTTTCGAAAACATTTTATACATTGCACCTTTTAAGGTTCTATTAAATCTTTCAATTATAGCTGCCTTTTTCTCAGAATTTGTGGAATAATGATTTATGTTATATTTTTTCATTAACAAGGCAAAATGTTTATTAAAAAATTCTTTCCCATCATCAGTTTGTAAATGTTTAATTTTATTTTTATCTCTTTTTATAGCTACTTGCATAGCTTTTGTTATGCTGTTACCAGTTTTGTCTTTTAATGGCAAAGCATCTGCAACTTTAGTAAAACAATTAATAATCGTAAGTATGTATTTAAATCCTTTATTTATTTTACTATGCGGTTGCATTTCAATTAAATCTGCTTGATATAAATCATTTATTCCTTTTACAACAGTATTTCGTCGTGGAAACTTTATTCTTGCAGGTTTATGAAGTTCATTAACAATCTTTTCCTTTAAGTCTGTCATGATGATTTTACTAACAAAGTCAAGTTAGTATTGAGTGTTTCTTTTTCTGCATCCGCTTTTATAGTTCAAGGTCATTTCAACATATTTTAAAAAAAGGGGAAATCACAGCGAGCATGCTGTGATTTCCCCTTTTTTTTCTTTTTTCTTTTTTATTTTTTTATTTTTTTTATTTTTTTTATTTTTTTATTTTTTTATTTTTTTATTTTTCTTTTTACTCATTGATAGGATTGAGAGAGTAGTGGCCGAATGGTAGAGTGTGAATTTTGTCTGGAAGAATGTGTCGTTTGTCATCATTGGAGCAGAGTGCTTTTTCACTTCTGTTACGCTGTACAGTTGATGGTTGAAACTTCTGATGGTGTTGAATTTTGCAGTTATAGTCGTTTCTTCAAATAAGCATTGCTTGTAGTGTTCAAAATTTACATTCTTCTTAAGATACAAACTTTTTACTCCCTTAGCTTTTTTAATAATATTGTTTTCTTCTTTATGCAATTGTAGTGAATACAATTTTGACATTAGTGCAATAAGTTCTTTCAGTAAAATTCCATTTGCTTCGTCTTTAAATTTTCCAAGTTTCTTTTTGTTCCGATCATTGTCATAATTTAAATGATCTTTTGGATAGTCACTAAAATCAAATTCATTTTTGTGAACAAATGTTCGAAGATCCAAATACATATCTTCAGTAAGAATCCAGTAGATGAAAGCGTCCGTGTCCATGTAGGCGATTCCGATGTTATCTCTACCGTAGAAGGCGACCATTTTGTTGTAGTGGAAATCGTACATGTGGGTTTTGGAAATATCCAAGATTGACATTCCAACGTACAACGGACGATCCATTTTCACGCTTGTCTTCTTCATAGATACTGCCACAAGGTTTTCATTGATGATAACGGATGTTTCAAAGTTTGGTTTTTGTACAAGTTTTTCTAGTTTTATAGGATCTGTAATTAATTTAACATTTTTGTGTTTTCTTTTGTTTTCCAATGTTTTTCCAAATATCGCATTATTCATTAATTTAAAAAAGTCCTTTTGAAATGTTGATGTTGCAGCTGCTCTTCTTCTGGTGTTTGAATCAATGTACGGTTTTAACCAGCAAGATTGGGAAAATTTTAAAACTCTATGAATTTTGGTTATACGTAAACCCAATTGGAGTGCTTGTTGAACAACCCAAAAGTGAGCTACGTATCTTTGTTTATTTTCAAGAGTCATCATTAATTTTGGATGTTTGCCAATTGGTGAAACTTCTGTTTTTGCAAGGAGCGGAAGATCGTAATGAAAATCATGCAAGTGTTCTGGATATTCAAAGTCACAGTCCAATATGTATCCGGTGTCTCCGTCTTTTGAAATTTGCGAAATATCACCAATAGAGTCTGGATTAACCCATTCAAAGTTTCCAAAAGGAAGTGGATTAGACATGGCCCATCCATATAAATTGTTGGCATCGAAATATCCTAAGAACACTGATGGTTTTTCTTTATCGTAGTTTGGAAGATATTTGTTGTTAGCTTTAACATGTCTAGTAACACTTTGGGTCAATCCACCTCTAACGCCCGATTCGATCATCAACACCATGTCAATATCTGTTAATAATTGAAGGTTGCACTTTGTTTCTTTTAGCATAGCTTGCCAAGCTAGTCCTGGAGAAGTATAAGAATGAAGAGGGTCTAATCCGTAAGCTTCAAAGCAGGTGTTTCTAAATTCTTCCATCACATCGCAGAGAAGGGTCACATCAAGTTTTACATAAAAGTCAGAATAATCTCCCAGAGTGTTCATTTCCAATTCGTCCCAAACTCTGCATGCGTGTTGATAGTCTTCAGGTGAAATGTCCAAATCGGTAAGTTTACTTTTGAAAGCTTCTGGTGGAGGAAGTGACGTTTCTTGAAATTTATGTAGTCCATCGATGTAATCATACGGGAAAACTCCTTTCCGAAGAACCAAATCCATTTTTTCTGCAGGTACAATTTTGCTTGTTTCTATTAAATTTTGTCTTCTTAAATTTTCAGAAAGTTTCATAAGACTGGAAGGCATAAATCGAAAAGAATCAACAAATCTAAGTTTAATTTTGCCCACCTTTTTTGAAAAGCTTATAAATTTTTCCATAGTTTGTGCTATAACGTCTATTTCACCGTTGTCTCTTGCTAATTCGGGAATGATAAAATGTCCATCGTATCCGCTAAGATTGTGAAAAACCACGGGAATAAAAGATGGTAGTTTGTAGTTGATGTTACATCCGTTGCAAGCTGCACCTCTGTAGGCTCCTGTCAGATGGTCATGGTCGCGAACTTTAACTTTAGTTTCTGTAAATTGATTGTTACACAAATAGCATGTTGTTGTCGAATCATAAAGATAAATTTCTTCCGGTGTCATAGGTGACATAGGAACCACATTGCTATACATTGCTTCCACTTTCCCAGCGATGTCGTATAAATCATCAACAAAGTATCGAGCTGCTTCTTCTCCACGATAAATCTTTGGTGTAGATGTCAAACCATATTCTTGAAGATGTTCTTCAGGCAGAGTGGATTTTACTATTAAACAGTAGCTGTTTGGTTTGTGAAGTTGATACTTTGTTCTGCTTGTAATTTCCTCTCCTTCTTCTTGTTCAAGTGGAAGCAATGAAGATTCAAAATCTGCATACACTACAACGGGAATTCTGTATTGTTGGATAACTTTATCAAATTTTACTTGTGATCTGCTAGGGTGTGGTAATTTAATTCTTACTTCATAGTTTCCATTGCATAATTTTTGATGTTCCATCAACCATTCTGAACCACCTCTTCTTAATGGTTTGTTTACAAAACAAAAACATCTTTTACAAGTGGTTTTTTCTACTTTATGTTTTGATAACTGTTTGCAAACTAGAGCTTCGAAATCTTTAATATATACATAATGTGAAATATCACCTTTTGTTATTAATAATAAATCGGTATGATCTCTGCGTTCGGTGGGTGTTATACGTAAGGGATAGACATTGTTGGATGAATCTAAGCCAAAGATGTTTACAGATGCAAAAGGATTTTTCTTTTCAAATTTTGATATGTCTTGAATTGAAACAGGATAAGTCATGCCTTGAAAGTTATACATATAGGAAACCTCATCGTATGCTCTACTCGGTCGTTCCACATGATCTTCTACATATTTTGCAAGCATTGCATACTTGAAACATTCAGCATTTTCATTTTGTACATTAACACAAGATTTGGTTACTCGAATCTTCATTGGCAAAGCAATATAACTACTACCTCTCATTCCATATCCATGTTTATGAACTCTCACATCTAAGCTTGTTATACTTAACAAACTCCATCCAGAACCTCTTCCTTCATGTTCTTGTAATTTTGTTAAAAGTTCTTCAAAACAATCATCCACAATTGAGCTTATATCCGATGCAAACATGATGGTTTTGTTTTTAGTTAAAAATCCTCTTGGTGATGTTTCATTCTGAACATTTGTAAATACAGTATCTAATAATATTCCAAACTTTATAAAATTTAATCTTCTTAGTTCATTCTTCAATGTTTCTGTTACTAATGTTTTTGCTTTCAATATAAATTGTGCTAGTTGCAATTGAGCATTGTCAATCTTAAAATGAGTTACTACACTGCCTGGTAAAGCTCGGGCGTATAATTCCACATCCAAAGATGGTCCGGGTGCGTATTGAATAACACTTGGTCTTGAATTTAGTTGTTGTTGATGGGTAGCCAGCATTTGATCTAATTCTTCTAAATCGTCTTCTTCTGCATTGTTTCTTGTTTCGTTGTTATGGTACACTTCTTTGTGTATTTGTAGTAAGTTTTCATTTTCAAAAGATTCTTCACAACTGATGCAGTAATACATGACGTAGGTGTGCTCTCCACAAAAGTTGCAGTAATAATAAGAACCACTCTTAAACTACCCCTATTTATAGACTACCCCCACCACTTTTTCTGTATTAAACACAAAAAGTGTTAATAACAGTTAAATTTCTTATATTTCAAAACTCCTAAGTGTCAAGGTCAAATAATGCAAGTTTAAAAAAAACATCTAAGTGTCAAATAATGCAAATATAAAAAAATCTAAGTGTCAAGGTCAAATAATGAAAGTTTTAGAAAAAATCTAAGTCTCAAGGTCAAATAATGGAAGTTTTAAAAAAATTCTAAGTCTCAAGGTCAAATAATGGAAGTTTTAAAAAAATCTAAGTGCCAACGTCAAATAATTTAAGTTCAAAATAATACATATATTATGCGTCGTAAGTGTGATCATCATTGCTGTTGTTTAAATATGTTATTTCCAAATCGTTATCGCTTTCATCTTCCTCCATGTCCGATGCCGGAAACAAACGTCGCCGAACAAGAGCATGTATATATTGTACTGGATCATAGTTAATTGTTACAACATGTGTTAACGGTGTTTCTTCGCCTATTGCTACTGGTACTTCCAAAATATTTTCTTCATCACTTGTAGCATCAGACGTAGCATCGGATGTAGCATCGGATGTAGCATCAGATGTAGCATCAGATGTATCTTCTACTGGAATCAAACTATTTTCAAAAATACTTTCGTCATCCGTTAAGTCTTCTGGTTCAACTATTTTATATATTTTTTCACAAATTGTACATCCAAAAGGAAAATTGTTGTCTGTTGGAGGCATTATAAAAGAAACTTGATATTGTAAAATAAATGTTGAAGCAAATGTTTGAAAATTTTTCTAAGTCCGAAAGTATTAATTATTAGGAAGTTTTACAAGTCCAATGTAAAGTAAAAATAAAGAAAGAAGTGTTGTTGCCTGTTTAAACAGTTGCAAAAGAATGATAGGTTTGAAAATTTTTCAAAGTCCTAAAATATTAAAAATATTGAGAAGTTTTAACACTTAAAATATTTACAAATCCAATGTAAAGTAAAGAAAGAAATGTTGTTGCCTGTTGGAACAATGGCAAAAGAATGATGGAAACCAAACCCGCAGTAAGGGTCCTGTGGTTTGGGAGGGGGTAAGCGAGGAGGGGGGATGACCTCAAGCCGAGTTGGGGTCCGGGATCTGCGCGTGTGGTTCGGCATCAGTTGCTCGCTAGACAGTGAGGTGGTAACATGTTCAGAAGGCGCCCTGAACATTTTATCATTTTTGCTGTTTGGTGAAAATATCTTGGTGTTATTTGTATAATAACATCTTGACGTAGGACTGATTAATTTTAAGGCATGGTTAGTTGTTTGTGCTTGTAGATACCCTAGGGTTTGTAGTTTGTTTTTAATTTGCTGGTTTGGTAGTTAGTATTATTTTAAAATCTTTCTTTTACTTACAATATATTTCTGCCTGGAATGTTTAAATTTAAAGTAAAATTTTTGTTTTTAGGAATGTTATATGATATGTTTTTAATACCTTTCTATTCCAATTTCCTTTTTCCAACAAGCTTGTTGAGGGCATTCCCTCTCTTGTCTTGTACTCCTTTTTAGTTAGGGACACCTTTCAATTCCAATTTCCTTTCCTTTTTTCCTTCCATCTTTTGCATGGTAAAACCAATAATGGTAAAACCGGCTACCGCTTTTGTAGTGATTACGCTCACCAAAGCGGGTCACTTACAACCTCTATACGTGCTGGATGGGTAGTTCGCCTACCTCCGGAGTTTCGCTAGACCTCAGTTGTTCTGCGTCGCTAATGGCGAGACACTGGCTCCTTTAGTGTTAGGAAATAAAAAACATATTTGTATAACATTTTTTCCTAAATTTAATTAAGCAACTTGCTATTTCAAAATAACATTTTTGTTTTAGCTTAGCGTTGTGCGCTTATGGTGAGGTGTGTGAGTTCGCTTACGTGATGATCACACTGTAATCATGATGTGCAGCGCTGGGCTGTCTAGCTATTTTTTTTAAACTAAATTTTATTTCTTTATTTTTTTATTTTTATTAATTCTTAAACTCTAGGCAGATTGTATTGTAAATTAGCTTTTCTTCTTTTAGGTTTCCGGGGGTGTACGGTTCTGTAAAACCGTACACCCCCATTTTCTTTTTAGTTATCGAATGACCTTGACCTAGTTATTTTCAAGGTCAACAAAAAGACTTAGCGAAAATTTCTAAGTCTCAAGGTCATTTATATATAGGTAGATTTAGCTTTTCTTCTGTTAGGTTTCTGAGGTGTACGGTTCTGTAAAACCGTACACCTCCATTTTCTTTTTAATTATTGAATGACCTTGACCTATTTATTTTCAAGGTCAATAGCAGTTAGCGAAAATTTATAAGTGTAAAAAATAGGTCAAGGTCACCAAAAAATACCCTATGAACGGGGGAATAGACCGCTAAGTAATTCTTTTAGAATTACAAAGTGGTCTATTCCCCCGCTCCTATTTTTCTTTTATTTCATTTTTACACTAACCTCTCAGTTTTAACAAAATGAGGTATTTGTTGTGCGCACTGCATAATGTTTGATTTACACAACACATCTTTTACCCTTTTTTAATAATATACGAACATTGTTCTTTTTAGGACTAGATTGTAAAAAGTAAAAAGTCATTTTGTTATCCCGCTTTTATAAGTAATTAACCCTCCATTGTAAATTTTGAAAATAGGTCAAGGTCATTCAAAAATACCCTATGAGCGGGGGAATAGACCGCTAAGTAATTCTTTTGGAATTACAAAGTGGTCTATTCCCCCGCTCCATTTTTTTTGTCTTGTGTTTAATTTGACCATTTAACTTTATCAGATGGAGATTTTCTTACTAAATAATAATGAACATTACTGATATTTGGAATTTGAAGATTTACTGGTAATTTGAGCAAGTAGAGTTCATCACAACATCTAAGAACAACATCCCTGTTACTGATCTTTTTTACAAAAACATATTTGTGGTTTAATTTCAATCTGTTGATTTTAATTCTTTTATAGTTTTCAATTTTTTCTGGCAATTCACTTTTGGAAGGTTCAATTTTGACTTTTTTAGAAGGTTGAATTTTGACTTTTTCGGAAGGTTCACGTTTGTTATGCAAATTACACAATTTTTCACCTACACTACACAACTTCACACACCTTTCACCTTTGTTCGCTCCTTTTTTTAAAATATGAGCACATTGTTCTTTCTTAAAACAGGATTTTCTTAATTTTTGAAGTTTTTGAAGTTTTTCAGAAATTTTCTTAGGAGATTTTTTTGGTGAAGATTTTTTTGGAGAAGGAGATTTTTTCGGTGAAGATTTTTTTGGAGAAGGAGATTTTTGTTTCACAATAGAAACAACAGATGATGATGATGATGTTCTTGATGACGAGGAAGAAGACCTGGACGAAGACGAAGTGCCTGCCATAGCGCTGGATCCTAAGAAAGTAAAGATTACTCTGTTTACCCTGCCTTTAGAACAGCTCCCCACCCATTTACCCCCTCTACTTTTCGACGTCAAAAAAATATTCATCCAAGCTTTCTAACACTGGCAAGGAAACAGTTTCAAAAGGTTGATACAAAATTTCATAAATGTCTTGGTTTAAATTATGCGAAGTTTGAAGATATTCTTCTATTTCCTGTACAAATTTCTGTTCGAATTGTTGGAATTCTTCTATATCCTGTAAAAATGTCTGTTCGGATTGTTCAAATTCTTGTTGTTCTAAGTTAAATGTTGGTGATTTCAAGTCTTCTTCCAATTTTTTAATGTAATCTATTGCATTTTGAACTATAGATTGTCTGTTAATTTTTTTTTGTTTTTGACTTTCCGGTACAACTAATTTTAATTTTTCAAAAGCTTTTTTTAATCTGTGTTGTCTTCTTTGTTCCCTTCGGTTTCTACTTAATCTTTGATCAATCGGGTATTTTTGGAAAGATTCCATAACGTTTAGTTGATTCAAAATGTAGCAAACTATTAATTCTATCCGCTCAATATATAGTGGAAACCCGGGGGAGGGGGAATCACCTTCGCCATCAAGGTGATTGGTACGTATTTAAAGCTTTGAGGTTTGCATAGCCAGACCATAACTATGAGCTCCTTGTACGAGTTGTGTTTGGTAAATTTAACATTAGAAACTGTCATGGTTACAATCAACCCTTTAATAGATCCTAATTGGTTTTCAACAGTGGAATCATATATTGATACTATGGCTTTCGAACAAGGATATCATTATCTTTGGGTTGATGTTAGTTACATCAACTTTCAAAACGAAACAGATGATGATGATGGATATGATTCTGCCACATAAAAAATAGACATTAACGGAACTTCTTTCCCTGCCTTTTAGGAAAAAAGAGAGGAACAGTGTTAATTAATAACACTGTTCCTCTCTTTTTTCCGCTTAAAGTTAAATGACCTTGACCTAATTTTTATAGTTAAGAAATATACGAAGTAAAAAATGATAGAAAATGTACATTTTTTTTAAGTTTTTGCGTTATAACTTTTACACCGTTGGTTATATCGAAAAATGTTACTGGACCTTTTTTGTTTGTCTTTTAATTCCGCTTAATTTGACTACCCGCACGATGGATTTGGAGCATTTTTGTTATATCCACTGCCATCGTGTACGGCGACGCAGTTCTAAAGTTGAACGGCGACGAAATCAAGTAACCGGTTTTGCCGGAGGGGGGAGGGGGGTTTCCGCGGGGGGGGGTGGAGGGGGGGGAGGGGGGGAGGGGGTGGAGGGGGGGAGGGGGGAGGGGGGGAGGGGGGAGGGGGGGAGGGGGGAGGGGGGGAGGGGGGGAGGGGGTGAGGGGGGGAGGGGTGGTGAGGGTGGGGGAGGGGGGAGGGGGGGAGGGGGGTTTCGCGGGGGGGGGATATAACAAAAAATGCTCCAAATCTATCGTTCGGGTAGTCAAATTAAGCGGAATTAAAAGACAAACAAAAAAGGTCCAGTAACATTTTTTGATTAAACCAACGGTATAAAAGTTATGACGCAAAAACTCAAAAATATTAATAACCAACGCGAAAACTAAACTCACCATCAACAGAAATTAAAACATTTACAAAAACCCAAATGTTAAAAATAATAATTATTTAATAAAAGATACAACACAAAACTAAAATCTTAGGTTATTTAAAACTTTAACAAAATATTTAAGTCTCAAAAGTAGAGTTTTAAAATCAATCAATATATAAGTCAAACAAGTGAGTCTTTTAAAATTAAAATATCTAAGTCTAAAAAATAGGTCATTTAAAATAATTCTAAGTCCGAAAGTAGAACAATCAAAACTAGGTCAAGGTCATTTAAAAATTATAAAAAAAGGGGGTGGGGAAGCGTGGGGTCCCTACCTTATTCTACTACTTTATTTCTATACTACTTTATTATAACTTATGCTACCCCTTAAATGCTATCATGCATGCGGTTACGGTGTGATCATCACGTAAGCGAACTCACACACCTCACCGCCCTATCATATCTTAACCCCTACCTAACGTTCCCCCTATTCTATCTTATACTATGTAATATTACAGTTACGGTGTGATCATCACGTAAGCGAACTCACACACCTCCCTATAATATTACACCTAACTTAATATTACAGTTACGGTGTGATCATCACGTAAGCGAACTCACACACCTCACCGTAATATTAACCCTGACAATTAAACCACGCAGGAAATGGAAAGGTAGGTGGATTGCCATTGCGACCGACTATTATAGGAGGGCGCCTCTCCCACAATAGCCGAACGCAGTGTGTGCTTGACATAAGCCATCCCACACACCATGGCGAACATTACGTTACAGCATAACCCTCCACGTAAGCGGACCAGTTACACCTTCACCGTAATGCCAAAGAGAAACGTTGCGCGCTTGCTTATATCAGCGAGCTCGAGACTCGACCTCGCTAGCGAGCCTTGACTAGTAGGTCAACGTGTCGCTCTGCCGGGGCCGGTAGCCTTGGCCGGGTCGCTAGCCACCGCTCTCACAACTTTGTCTGGCCTACTTGGACCTGGTCGCTAGCCTCAGCTTTCACTACCTTGACTACAAGGTTGTTGTGTCTGCTGCCTATAAGAACCCCATTCGCCCGCCTTGTGTTATTCTGCCACTCGCCACCATCGCTGTTACTATCCATTCCCACGTTTTTTAACCATTTTTCCTATTTCATTATATTATCCATTTTATTATTCTTTTTATATCAACATGAACTCCTCTGCATCTTCTTCATCTACCCCCATTCTCCTGAGTCTGCTGCAGAAACCTCTGCAGCAGAAACCAACTACAATTCCGGTATCTATTGACCTTTCTTCTATTTCGACTGATTTTCTTCAAAAAAAACAAACTTCTCCCGTCCTCTCCTCCTCCATTAACGAAATAATAGCTGATGCTCTTAATGAAGATCAACCCCAATTATTTCAGAATCCCACACCAGTTACAGAAACATCAACGCCGCAAATTGAAGAGATTCCGATCGCTCCAATTTGTGACGACATTTTAACTGAAGACTGGATGGAGTTGTGCGGACTGCACCCTTCTTCTACCCCCCAACAAATTCAACCCGCACCAATCAAAGAAACCCCCACCCCCCAAACAATTCATCCCGCACCAGTAAAGAACATTAGACTAAAACAATTCAAGAAAAACCAAAAATATACAATCTACAAAATTGAAGAAAACAAAATTTATGTTTACAATGAGGAGAGGACGAAAATTTATGTACTTACAACACCAAAAACAAAAAGAATCAACATCCCATTAAATCCAAAATTCCTGATTGTAACAGCGCAGGGTGAACGATTAAAAATAAACATCACAAATTAAACCCTTTTCTTCCTTCCCCTCCACATACAAAGTCCACCCTGGTGGCAAAATCGGCCCTTCTAAGGGCCACCTAAGACTTTCAAATTTAGGCTTAAGTTAGGGCCTCAACCCTTGGTGACTACAAGCGGTTCATATACCTCTAAGTCCCAAAGGTTGAGTCAATAGCGGGGGGCTTTCGCTAAAGCCTCAACCCTTGGTGACTAACAAGTGGTCTGTGTACCACTAAGTCACAAAGGGTTGGACGCTAAAGCCTCAACCCTTGGTGACTAACAAGCGGTTCACATAACTCTAAGTCCCAAAGGTTGAGTCAATAGCGGGGAGCTTTCGCTAAAGCCTTAACGTTTGGTGACTAACAAGAGGTCCGTGTACCTCTAAGTCCCATAGGGGCTTTCGCAAACCACCCCTTGTTAGTCACCAAGGGTTGAGGCTTAAACTTAAGCCTAAATTTGAAAGTCTTAGGTCGGCCCTTAGAAGGGCCTTTTTTTTGCCACCAGGGTGGACTTTGGAGGTGGGAAAAGGTTTTACTCGGTAATATTTATGTTTAACTTGGCACCTTTTTTATTTATTATCAAGTGTCGAGGGTTAAGGGGAATAGGAATTTTTTTGGGAATGTCAATGACATAAATTTTGGTTTTTTCAGAATTAAAAATGAAAATAGAAGAAGATAAATGTCTTAGGATTTCATATTTTCGGTTAAGTTTCAGTTTTTTTAGATGAAATTTTTGCTGGGGTACGTTTGAAGATACAGGTGATAGAGGTGGTTTGGTGCGAATTTTGGGTGGTTCGGTGCGAATTTTGGTGCCGGTAAGAATGTTTTTCCAAACTTGCTGAAAAGGTTTTCGAGCAATAGTGGTTGTAACATCATACCAATCACGATTGTTGTTTGATTGAATAATTCGTACCCCAAGCAGTTGAAGATAGGAAAACCAGTTATACCAAATCTCGGTATACTCGGAGCGGTTCATTGTGAAATTGAAGTAGGTGTTGTTAGGACGGTGGCAAAGGAAAGAATAACTTGTCGAGTGTAGAGTGTAGAGTGTGTTAAGCAATCAAGGACAGGTGTGCCGGGTGATGCAACAAGGACGACGACCTGTATTCGCCGGCCGGCCGCAAGCGAAAGTGCGGCGCAAGGTCAACCAGTTGTATTGCTAACTGGTCGGCAACAAGCGAAAGCATGCGAGGTCAAACCCGGCCCACTCGGTCTCGTTTATCTTTTAAAACTCGCATGATAGGGTTTGCAAACATATTAATTCAAATATGTTGTAAAAATTGTCTTACAATATTTTGTTACAAATCTTTTTAAGGCAAATGTTAAGAAACCATGTTTCTATTTTAATCGCAACTACAGTTTCGATTTCTTTAACTAAATATTATAGCTAAGTATTAAGGTAATATAATAAAGTAGCATCTTTAAAAAATATTGTAACTTGTACAAAGTTAAATAAGTATTTTAAGCCAAATGTTAAAAACAATTGTTTAGTACTGAGATGTTCACCCTACAACACCTACGTTAGAACTAACATTACAAATCCAAAAATTGCGAGGAGTCTCTCATGGTGGTGGGGGGAGGGCAGATGTTCCGAGCTGCACATGTCAAGGGAGGTTGCAGCACCGATACTGACACATCAGTTTGCTAGTAGAACTGGCAGAGTAAACATCTAAATAAACATGAGTTCTGTTTTATATGTTTCTTTTATTAAAGATGGACTTTGCATTGAAACGCAAAGTTTTCCTATTGATGCAGATCCTATACAACAAATTTTAGTACATCCTCCAGAAAGTTATGATTCCATCTACATTTCAGTGCAAGAAACAAACGACCCCCCACCACCAACAACTCCTGATGCACAGTAGGACACGGCTACCACACGTCATTAAAGCTTCAGCTCTTTACCCGAGCACACATGGACTCTGAGCTTCAATATAATACTGTTTCTTCTACATCTACACCAACTTCCGAACAATTACCTACTACAAATGAAACTACTACAAGTCTACAAGTAAATGAAATTTCATCAACTGTTAGTTCTGATGCGCAAGCAATAATGTTATCATTAATTGGTTTCGACTAAAAATTCAACAATGGAAGAAGAAAGAAATTCGCTACTTTACAACTTGGTTTTTGTGAACCCGTCGAAATTTATTATTTGCCTACTTTCATTTTTATGTGGTTACAATTTTGGTTACCTTGTTCAGGAAATGCTAACAGATAAAAAGGAAGAACATTCGCTATATTTTAAAGTTTATGTTTATGTAATTGCATCTTTATTTGGATACTTTGTAGCAGGATATTTTCTTGTTAATTTGTCAATTCCATTTTTTACATGGTATTTTAACAGACGTGAAAATCAACAAAACAACAGTTTGTAAAAAGAAACAAAAATTATCTTGCATTTTCGGATTTTCCGAAAATGCAAGATCTTTTTTAAAAACATCCCCAAACGACCTTGACACACTCCCGGCCATTTAAAATTTAAATACCCAGCACAGCAGGGCATTTAAACTTTAAATACCCACCCATACACGTCACAGCTACGTCACAGCTGATGACGTCACTTCCGGTCACGTGACCGGAAGTAGCTGTCAAAAAATTGACTGCCTGTCAAAGTTTGATTGGGCCAGCAGCCCCAAGTGCCCACTACTCGCATTGAGATGTGCGGACAGCGATTTGTCAAAGTATGACATGAAAAATAAAATAAATACGGAAGTGTGCCAACATGACGTACACATAGGATGATAGAATAGGTCCTGAAATTTAGTATTATACCACCCAAGTTACCTTAAAAACTTAGGTTTTGGAAATATGGGTGATTAAATTAGTCGCTATGCGATGTGCGGACAACGATTTGTCTAAGTTTGACATGAAATATAAAAATAAATACGGAATTGTGGATACATGACGTACACATAGGGTGATAGAATAGGACCAGAACTTCTGTATTATACCACCCAAGTTACCGTAAAAACTTAGGTTTTGGAAATATGGGTGATTAAATTAGTCGCTATGCGATGTGCGGACAACGATTTGTCTAAGTTTGACATAAAATATAAAAATAAATACGGAACTTTGGATACATGACGTACACATAGGGTGATAGAATAGGACCAGAACTTCTGTATTATACCACCCAAGTTACCGTAAAAACTTAGGTTTTAGAAATATGGCTGATTAAAGTAGTCGCATTGAGATGTGCGGACAGAGATTTGTCGAAGTTTGACACGAAATATAAAAAAAATACGGAGGTGTGCCAACATGACGTACACGTAGGATGATAGAATAGGTCCAGAACTTTAGTACTATACCACCCAAGTTACCTTAAAATTTAGGTTTTGGAAATATGGGTGATTAAATTAGTCGCTATGCGATGTGCGGACAACGATTTGTCTAAGTTTGACATGAAATATAAAAATAAATACGGAGGTGTTCCAACATTACGTACATATAGGGTGATAGAATAGGACCAGAACTTCTGTATTATACCACCCAAGTTACCGTAAAAACTTAGGTTTTGGAAATATGGGTGATTAAATTAGTCGCTATGCGATGTGCGGACAACGATTTGTCTAAGTTTGACATAAAATATAAAAATAAATACGGAATTGTGGATACATGACGTACACGTAGGGTGATAGAATAGGACCAGAACTTCTATATTATACCACCCAAGTTACCGTAAAAACCTAGGTTTTGGAAATATGGCTGATTAAAGTAGTCGCATTGAGATGTGCGGACAGCGATTTGTGAAAGTATGACATGAAAAATAAAATAAATACGGAAGTGTGCCAACATGACGTACACATAGGATGATAGAATAGGTCCTGAAATTTAGTATTATACCACCCAATTTACCTTAAAAACTTAGGTTTTGGAAATATGGGTGATTAAATTAGTCGCTATGCGATGTGCGGACAACGATTTGTCTAAGTTTGACATGAAATATAAAAATAAATACGGAATTGTGGATACATGACGTACACATAGGGTGATAGAATAGGACCAGAACTTCTGTATTATACCACCCAAGTTACCGTAAAAACTTAGGTTTTGGAAATACGGGTGATTAAAATAGTCGCTTTGGATGTGTGGACAGTGATCCACCTAAGTTTGACATAAAATATAAAATTAATACGGCAGTGTGTCAGCATGACGTACACGTAGGGTGATGAAATAGGACCAGAACTTCTGTATTATACCACCCAAGTTACCGTAAAAACTTAGGTTTTGAAAATATGGCTGATTAAAGTAGTCGCATTGAGATGTGCGGACAGCGATTTGTCAAAGTATGACATGAAAAATAAAATAAATACGGAAGTGTGCCAACATGACGTACACATAGGATGATAGATTAGGTCCTGAAATTTAGTATTATACCACCCAAGTTACCTTAAAAACATAGGTTTTGGAAATATGGGTGATTAAATTAGTCGCTATGCGATGTGCGGACAACGATTTGTCTAAGTTTGACATGAAATATAAAAAAAAATACGGAATTGTGGATACATGACGTACACATAGGGTGATAGAATAGGACCAGAACTTCTGTATTATACCACCCAAGTTACCGTAAAAACTTAGGTTTTGGAAATATGGGTGATTAAATTAGTCGCTATGCGATGTGCGGACAACGATTTGTCTAAGTTTGACATGAAATATAAAAATAAATACGGAATTGTGGATACATGACGTACACATAGGGTGATAGAATAGGACCAGAACTTCTGTATTATACCACCCAAGTTACCGTAAAAACTTAGGTTTTGGAAATATGGGTGATTAAATTAGTCGCTATGCGATGTGCGGACAACGATTTGTCTAAGTATGACATGAAATATAATAATAAATACGGAGGTGTGCCAACATTACGTACACGTAGGGTGATAGAATAGGACCAGAACTTCTGTATTATACCACCCAAGTTACCGTAAAAACTTAGGTCTTGGAAATATGGGTGATTAAATTAGTCGCTATGCGATGTGCGGACAACGATTTCTCGAAGTTTGACACGAAATATAAAAATAATACGGAGGTGTGCCAACATGACGTACACATAGGATGATAGAATAGGTCCAGAACTTTAGTACTATACCACCCAAGTTACCTTAAAAACTTAGGTTTTGGAAATACGGGTGATTAAAATAGTCGCTTTGGATGTGTGGACAGTGATCCACCTAAGTTTGACATAAAATATAAAATGAATACGGCAGTGTGTCAGCATGACGTACACGTAGGGTGATGAAATAGGACCAGAACTTCTGTATTATACCACCCAAGTTGCCGTAAAAACTTAGGTTTTGGAAATATGGGTGATTAAATTAGTCGCAATGCGATGTGCGGACAACGATTTGTCTAAGTTTGACATGAAATATAAAAATAAATACGGAATTGTAAATACATGACGTACACATAGGGTGATAGAATAGGACCAGAACTTCTGTATTGTACCACCCAAGTTACCGTAAAAACTTAGGTTTTGGAAATATGGCTGATTAAATTAGTCGCTATGCGATGTGCGGACAACGATTTGTCTAAGTTTGACATGAAATATAAAAATTAATACTGAGGTGTGCCAACATTACGTACACGTAGGGTGATAGAATAGGACCAGAACTTCTGTATTATACCACCCAAATTACCGTAAAAACTTAGGTTTTGGAAATATAAGTGATTAAATTAGTCGCTATGCGATGTGCGGACAACGATTTGTCTAAGTATGACATGAAATATAATAATAAATACGGAGGTTTGCCAACATTACGTACACGTAGGGTGATAGAATAGGACCAGAACTTCTGTATTATACCACCCAAATTACCGTAAAAACTTAGGTTTTGGAAATATAAGTGATTAAATTAATCGCTATGCGATGTGCGGACAACGATTTGTCTAAGTATGACATGAAATATAATAATAAATACGGAGGTTTGCCAACATTACGTACACGTAGGGTGATAGAATAGGACCAGAACTTCTGTATTATACCACCCAAGTTACCGTAAAAACTTAGGTTTTGGAAATACGGGTGATTAAAATAGTCGCTTTGGATGTGTGGACAGCGATCCACCTAAGTTTGACATAAAATATAAAATAAATACGGAAGTGTGTCAGAATGACGTACACGTAGGATGAAAGAATAGGACCAGAACTTTAGTACTATACCACCCAAGTTACCTTAAAAACTTAGGTTTTGGAAATATGGGTGATTAAATTAGTCGCAATGCGATGTGCGGACAACGATTTGTCTAAGTATGACATGAAATATAATAATAAATACGGAGGTGTGCCAACATTACGTACACGTAGGGTGATAGAATAGGACCAGAACTTCTGTATTATACCACCCAAGTTACCGTAAAAACTTAGGTTTTGGAAATATGGCTGATTAAAGTAGTCGCATTTAGATGTGCGGACAGAGATTTGTCGAAGTATGACATGAAAAATAAAATTAATACGGAAGTTTGCCAACATGACGTACACATAGGATGATAGAATAGGTCCTGAAATTTAGTATTATACCACCCAAGTTACCTTAAAAACTTAGGTTTTGGAAATATGGGTGATTAAATTAGTCGCTATGCGATGTGCGGACAACTATTTGTCTAAGTTTGACATGAAATATAAAAATAAATACGGACTTGTGGATACATGACGTACACATAGGGTGATAGAATAGGACCAGAACTTCTGTATTATACCACCCAAGTTACCGTAAAAACTTAGGTTTTGGAAATATGGGTGATTAAATTAGTCGCTATGCGATGTGCGGACAACGATTTGTCTAAGTTTGACATGAAATATAAAAATAAATACGGAATTGTGGATACATGACGTACACATAGGGTGATAGAATAGGACCAGAACTTCTGTATTATACCACCCAAGTTACCGTAAAAACTTAGGTTTTGGAAATATGGGTGATTAAATTAGTCGCTATGCGATGTGCGGACAACGATTTGTCTAAGTTTGACATGAAATATAAAAATAAATACGGAATTTTGGATACATGACGTACACATAGGGTGATAGAATAGGACCAGAACTTCTGTATTATACCACCCAAGTTACCGTAAAAACCTAGGTCTTGGAAATATGGGTGATTAAAATAGTCGCTTTGGATGTGTGGACAGTGATCCACCTAAGTTTGACATAAAATATAAAATAAATACGGCAGTGTGTCAGCATGACGTACACGTAGGGTGATGAAATAGGACCAGAACTTCTGTATTATACCACCCAAGTTGCCGTAAAAACTTAGGTTTTGGAAATATGGGTGATTAAATTAGTCGCAATGCGATGTGCGGACAACGATTTATCTAAGTTTGACATGAAATATAAAAATAAATACGGAATTGTAAATACATGACGTACACATAGGGTGATAGAATAGGACCAGAACTTCTGTATTATACCACCCAAGTTACCGTAAAAACTTAGGTTTTGGAAATATGGCTGATTAAATTAGTCGCTATGCGATGTGCGGACAACGATTTGTCTAAGTTTGACATGAAATATAAAAATTAATACTGAGGTGTGCCAACATTACGTACACGTAGGGTGATAGAATAGGACCAGAACTTCTGTATTATACCACCCAAATTACCGTAAAAACTTAGGTTTTGGAAATATAAGTGATTAAATTAGTCGCTATGCGATGTGCGGACAACGATTTGTCTAAGTATGACATGAAATATAATAATAAATACGGAGGTGTGCCAACATTACGTACACGTAGGGTGATAGAATAGGACCAGAACTTCTGTATTATACCACCCAAGTTACCGTAAAAACTTAGGTCTTGGAAATATGGGTGATTAAATTAGTCGCTATGCGATGTGCGGACAACGATTTGTCGAAGTTTGACACGAAATATAAAAAAAATACGGAGGTGTGCCAACATGACGTACACATAGGATGATAGAATAGGTCCAGAACTTTAGTACTATACCACCCAAGTTACCTTAAAAACTTAGGTTTTGGAAATACGGGTGATTAAAATAGTCGCTTTGGATGTGTGGACAGTGATCCACCTAAGTTTGACATAAAATATAAAATAAATACGGCAGTGTGTCAGCATGACGTACACGTAGGGTGATGAAATAGGACCAGAACTTCTGTATTATACCACCCAAGTTGCCGTAAAAACTTAGGTTTTGGAAATATGGGTGATTAAATTAGTCGCAATGCGATGTGCGGACAACGATTTATCTAAGTTTGACATGAAATATAAAAATAAATACGGAATTGTAAATACATGACGTACACATAGGGTGATAGAATAGGACCAGAACTTCTGTATTATACCACCCAAGTTACCGTAAAAACTTAGGTTTTGGAAATATGGCTGATTAAATTAGTCGCTATGCGATGTGCGGACAACGATTTGTCTAAGTTTGACATGAAATATAAAAATTAATACTGAGGTGTGCCAACATTACGTACACGTAGGGTGATAGAATAGGACCAGAACTTCTGTATTATACCACCCAAATTACCGTAAAAACTTAGGTTTTGGAAATATAAGTGATTAAATTAGTCGCTATGCGATGTGCGGACAACGATTTGTCTAAGTATGACATGAAATATAATAATAAATACGGAGGTGTGCCAACATTACGTACACGTAGGGTGATAGAATAGGACCAGAACTTCTGTATTATACCACCCAAGTTACCGTAAAAACTTAGGTTTTGGAAATATGGCTGATTAAAGTAGTCGCATTGAGATGTGCGGACAGAGATTTGTCGAAGTTTGACACGAAATATAAAAAAAATACGGAGGTGTGCCAACATGACGTACACATAGGATGATAGAATAGGTCCAGAACTTTAGTACTATACCACCCAAGTTACCTTAAAAACTTAGGTTTTGGAAATACGGGTGATTAAAATAGTCGCTTTGGATGTGTGGACAGTGATCCACCTAAGTTTGACATAAAATATAAAATAAATACGGAAGTGTGTCAGAATGACGTACACGTAGGATGAAAGAATAGGACCAGAACTTTAGTACTATACCACCCAAGTTACCTTAAAAACTTAGGTTTTGGAAATATGGGTGATTAAATTAGTCGCAATGCGATGTGCGGACAACGATTTGTCTAAGTATGACATGAAATATAATAATAAATACGGAGGTGTGCCAACATTACGTACACGTAGGGTGATAGAATAGGACCAGAACTTCTGTATTATACCACCCAAGTTACCGTAAAAACTTAGGTTTTGGAAATATGGCTGATTAAAGTAGTCGCATTGAGATGTGCGGACAGAGATTTGTCGAAGTATGACATGAAAAATAAAATTAATACGGAAGTGTGCCAACATGACGTACACATAGGATGATAGAATAGGTCCTGAAATTTAGTATTATACCACCCAAGTTACCTTAAAAACTTAGGTTTTGGAAATATGGGTGATTAAATTAGTCGCTATGCGATGTGCGGACAACTATTTGTCTAAGTTTGACATGAAATATAAAAATAAATACGGACTTGTGGATACATGACGTACACATAGGGTGATAGAATAGGACCAGAACTTCTGTATTATACCACCCAAGTTACCGTAAAAACTTAGGTTTTGGAAATATGGGTGATTAAATTAGTCGCTATGCGATGTGCGGACAACGATTTGTCTAAGTTTGACATGAAATATAAAAATAAATACGGAGGTGTGCCAACATTACGTACATATAGGGTGATAGAATAGGACCAGAACTTCTGTATTATACCACCCAAGTTGCCGTAAAAACTTAGGTTTTGGAAATATGGGTGATTAAATTAGTCGCAATGCGATGTGCGGACAACGATTTGTCTAAGTTTGACATGAAATATAAAAATAAATACGGAATTGTGGATACATGACGTACACATAGGGTGATAGAATAGGACCAGAACTTCTGTATTATACCACCCAAGTTACCGTAAAAACTTAGGTTTTGGAAATATGGGTGATTAAATTAGTCGCTATGCGATGTGCGAACAACGATTTGTCTAAGTTTGACATGAAATATAAAAATAAATACGGAATTTTGGATACATGACGTACACATAGGGTGATAGAATAGGACCAGAACTTCTGTATTATACCACCCAAGTTACCGTAAAAACTTAGGTTTTGTAAATATGGCCGATTAAAGTAGTCGCATTGAGATGTGCGGACAGAGATTTGTCGAAGTTTGACACGAAATATAAAAAAAATACGGAGGTGTGCCAAATTGACGTACACGTAGGATGATAGAATAGGTCCAGAACTTTAGTACTATACCACCCAAGTTACCTTAAAATTTAGGTTTTGGAAATATGGGTGATTAAATTAGTCGCTATGCGATGTGCGGACAACGATTTGTCTAAGTTTGACATGAAATATAAAAATAAATACGGAGGTGTGCCAACATTACGTACATATAGGGTGATAGAATAGGACCAGAACTTCTGTATTATACCACCCAAGTTGCCGTAAAAACTTAGGTTTTGGAAATATGGGTGATTAAATTAGTCGCAATGCGATGTGCGGACAACGATTTGTCTAAGTTTGACATGAAATATAAAAATAAATACGGAATTGTGGATACATGACGTACACATAGGGTGATAGAATAGGACCAGAACTTCTGAATTATACCACCCAAGTTACCGTAAAAACTTAGGTTTTGGAAATATGGGTGATTAAATTAGTCGCTATGCGATGTGCGGACAACGATTTGTCTAAGTTTGACATGAAATATAAAAATAAATACGGAATTGTGGATACATGACGTACACATAGGGTGATAGAATAGGACCAGAACTTCTGTATTATACCACCCAAGTTACCGTAAAAACTTAGGTTTTGGAAATATGGGTGATTAAATTAGTCGCTATGCGATGTGCGGACAACGATTTGTCTAAGTATGACATGAAATATAATAATAAATACGGAGGTGTGCCAACATTACGTACACGTAGGGTGATAGAATAGGACCAGAACTTCTGTATTATACCACCCAAGTTACCGTAAAAACGTAGGTCTTGGAAATATGGGTGATTAAATTAGTCGCTATGCGATGTGCGGACAACGATTTGTCGAAGTTTGACACGAAATATAAAAAAAATACGGAGGTGTGCCAACATGACGTACACATAGGATGATAGAATAGGTCCAGAACTTTAGTACTATACCACCCAAGTTACCTTAAAAACTTAGGTTTTGGAAATACGGGTGATTAAAATAGTCGCTTTGGATGTGTGGACAGTGATCCACCTAAGTTTGACATAAAATATAAAATAAATACGGCAGTGTGTCAGCATGACGTACACGTAGGGTGATGAAATAGGACCAGAACTTCTGTATTATACCACCCAAGTTGCCGTAAAAACTTAGGTTTTGGAAATATGGGTGATTAAATTAGTCGCAATGCGATGTGCGGACAACGATTTGTCTAAGTTTGACATGAAATATAAAAATAAATACGGAATTGTGGATACATGACGTACACATAGGGTGATAGAATAGGACCAGAACTTCTGTATTATACCACCCAAGTTACCGTAAAAACTTAGGTTTTGGAAATATGGCTGATTAAATTAGTCGCTATGCGATGTGCGGACAACGATTTGTCTAAGTTTGACATGAAATATAAAAATTAATACTGAGGTGTGCCAACATTACGTACACGTAGGGTGATAGAATAGGACCAGAACTTCTGTATTATACCACCCAAGTTACCGTAATAACTTAGGTTTTGGAAATATGGGTGATTAAATTAGTCGCTATGCGATGTGCGGACAACGATTTGTCTAAGTATGACATGAAATATAATAATAAATACGGAGGTGTGCCAACATTAAGTACACGTAGGGTGATAGAATAGGACCAGAACTTCTGTATTATACCACCCAAGTTACCGTAAAAACTTAGGTTTTGGAAATATGGCTGATTAAAGTAGTCGCATTGAGATGTGCGGACAGAGATTTGTCGAAGTTTGACACGAAATATAAAAAAAATACGGAGGTGTGCCAACATGACGTACACATAGGATGATAGAATAGGTCCAGAACTTTTGTACTATACCACCCAAGTTACCTTAAAAACTTAGGTTTTGGAAATACGGGTGATTAAAATAGTCGCTTTGGATGTGTGGACAGTGATCCACCTAAGTTTGACATAAAATATAAAATAAATACGGCAGTGTGTCAGCATGACGTACACGTAGGGTGATGAAATAGGACCAGAACTTCTGTATAATACCACCCAAGTTACCGTAAAAACTTAGGTTTTGGAAATATGGCTGATTAAAGTAGTCGCATTGAGATGTGCGGACAGCGATTTGTCAAAGTATGACATGAAAAATAAAATAAATACGGCAGTGTGCCAACATGACGTACACATAGGATGATAGAATAGGTCCTGAAATTTAGTATTATACCACCCAAGTTACCGTAAAAACTTAGGTTTTGGAAATATGGGTGATTAAATTAGTCGCTATGCGATGTGCGGACAACGATTTGTCTAAGTTTGACATGAAATATAAAAATAAATACGGAATTTTGGATACATGACGTACACATTGGGTGATAGAATAGGATTAGAACTATATTATTATACCACTCAGGTTACCGTCAAAACTTAGGTTTTGGAAATACGGGTGATTAAAATAGTCGCTTTGGATGTGTGGACAGCGATCCACCTAAGTTTGACATAAAATATAAAATAAATACGGAAGTGTGTCAGAATGACGTACACGTAGGATGAAAGAATAGGACCAGAACTTTAGTACTATACCACCCAAGTTACCTTAAAAACTTAGGTTTTTGAAATATGGGTGATTAAATTAGTCGCAATGCGATGTGCGGACAACGATTTGTCTAAGTATGACATGAAATATAATAATACATACGGAGGTGTGCCAACATTACGTACACGTAGGGTGATAGAATAGGACCAGAACTTCTGTATTATACCACCCAAGTTACCGTAAAAACTTAGGTTTTGGAAATATGGCTGATTAAAGTAGTCGCATTGAGATGTGCGGACAGAGATTTGTCGAAGTATGACATGAAAAATAAAATAAATACGGAAGTGTGCCAACATGACGTACACATAGGATGATAGAATAGGTCCTGAAATTTAGTATTATACCACCCAAGTTACCTTAAAAACTTAGGTTTTGGAAATATGGGTGATTAAATTAGTCGCTATGCGATGTGCGGACAACTATTTGTCTAAGTTTGACATGAAATATAAAAATAAATACGGACTTGTGGATACATGACGTACACATAGGGTGATAGAATAGGACCAGAACTTCTGTATTATACCACCCAAGTTACCGTAAAAACTTAGGTTTTGGAAATATGGGTGATTAAATTAGTCGCTATGCGATGTGCGGACAACGATTTGTCTAAGTTTGACATGAAATATAAAAATAAATACGGAATTGTGGATACATGACGTACACATAGGGTGATCGAATAGGACCAGAACTTCTGTATTATACCACCCAAGTTACCGTAAAAACTTAGGTTTTGGAAATATGGGTGATTAAATTAGTCGCTATGCGATGTGCGGACAACGATTTGTCTAATTATGACATGAAATATAATAATAAATACGGAGGTGTGCCAACATTACGTACACGTAGGATGATAGAATAGGACCAGAACTTCTGTTTATACCACCCAAGTTACCGTAAAATCTTAGGTTTTGGAAATATGGCTGATTAAATTAGTCGCTATGCGATGTGCGGACAACGATTTGTCGAAGTTTGACACGAAATATAAAAAAAATACGGAGGTGTGCCAACATGACGTACACATAGGATGATAGAATAGGTCCAGAACTTTAGTACTATACAACCCAAGTTACCTTAAAAACTTAGGTTTTGGAAATACGGGTGATTAAAATATTCGCTTTGGATGTGTGGACAGTGATCCACCTAAGTTTGACATAAAATATAAAATAAATACGGCAGTGTGTCAGCATGACGTACACGTAGGGTGATGAAATAGGACCAGAACTTCTGTATTATACCACCCAAGTTACCGTAAAAACTTAGGTTTTGGAAATATGGGTGATTAAATTAGTCGCTATGCGATGTGCGGACAACGATTTGTCTAAGTTTGACATGAAATATAAAAATAAATACGGAATTGTGGATACATGACGTACACATAGGGTGATAGAATAGGACCAGAACTTCTGTATTATACCACCCAAGTTACCGTAAAAACTTAGGTTTTGGAAATATGGGTGATTAAATTACTCGCTATGCGATGTGCGGACAACGATTTGTCTAAGTTTGACATGAAATATAAAAATAAATACGGAGGTGTGCCAACATTACGTACACGTAGGGTGATAGAATAGGACCAGAACTTCTGTATTATACCACCCAAGTTACCGTAAAAACTTAGGTTTTGGAAATATGGGTGATTAAATTAGTCGCTATGCGATGTGCGGACAACGATTTGTCTAAGTATGACATGAAATATAATAATAAATACGGAGGTGTGCCAACATTACGTACACGTAGGGTGATAGAATAGGACCAGAACTTCTGTATTATACCACCCAAGTTACCGTAAAAACTTAGGTTTTGGAAATATGGCTGATTAAAGTAGTCGCATTGAGATGTGCGGACAGAGATTTGTCGAAGTTTGACACGAAATATAAAAAAAAAACGGAGGTGTGCCAACATGACGTACACATAGGATGATAGAATAGGTCCAGAACTTTAGTACTATACCACCCAAGTTACCTTAAAAACTTAGGTTTTGGAAATACGGGTGATTAAAATAGTCGCTTTGGATGTGTGGACAGTGATCCACCTAAGTTTGACATAAAATATAAAATAAATACGGCAGTGTGTCAGCATGACGTACACGTAGGGTGATGAAATAGGACCAGAACTTCTGTATAATACCACCCAAGTTACCGTAAAAACTTAGGTTTTGGAAATATGGCTGATTAAAGTAGTCGCATTGAGATGTGCGGACAGCGATTTGTCAAAGTATGACATGAAAAATAAAATAAATACGGCAGTGTGCCAACATGACGTACACATAGGATGATAGAATAGGTCCTGA
This sequence comes from Flexamia atlantica, assembly GCA_035578135.1. NCBI lineage: Eukaryota > Metazoa > Arthropoda > Insecta > Hemiptera > Cicadellidae > Flexamia > Flexamia atlantica. The sequence goes on along the minus strand of JAQJVK010000265.1, from coordinate 2,758 downwards.
AATTTAGTATTATACCACCCAAGTTACCGTAAAAACTTAGGTTTTGGAAATATGGGTGATTAAATTAGTCGCTATGCGATGTGCGGACAACGATTTGTCTAAGTTTGACATGCAATATAAAAATAAATACGGAATTTTGGATACATGACGTACACATTGGGTGATAGAATAGGATTAGAACTATATTATTATACCACTCAGGTTACCGTCAAAACTTAGGTTTTGGAAATACGGGTGATTAAAATAGTCGCTTTGGATGTGTGGACAGCGACCCACCTAAGTTTGACATAAAATATAAAATAAATACGGAAGTGTGTCAGAATGACGTACACGTAGGATGAAAGAATAGGACCAGAACTTTAGTACTATACCACCCAAGTTACCTTAAAAACTTAGGTTTTTGAAATATGGGTGATTAAATTAGTCGCAATGCGATGTGCGGACAACGATTTGTCTAAGTATGACATGAAATATAATAATAAATACGGAGGTGTGCCAACATTACGTACACGTAGGGTGATAGAATAGGACCAGAACTTCTGTATTATACCACCCAAGTTACCGTAAAAACTTAGGTTTTGGAAATATGGCTGATTAAAGTAGTCGCATTGAGATGTGCGGACAGAGATTTGTCGAAGTATGACATGAAAAATAAAATAAATACGGAAGTGTGCCAACATGACGTACACATAGGATGATAGAATAGGTCCTGAAATTTAGTATTATACCACTCAAGTTACCTTAAAAACTTAGGTTTTGGAAATATGGGTGATTAAATTAGTCGCTATGCGATGTGCGGACAACTATTTGTCTAAGTTTGACATGAAATATAAAAATAAATACGGACTTGTGGATACATGACGTACACATAGGGTGATAGAATAGGACCAGAACTTCTGTATTATACCACCCAAGTTACCGTAAAAACTTAGGTTTTGGAAATATGGGTGATTAAATTAGTCGCTATGCGATGTGCGGACAACGATTTGTCTAAGTTTGACATGAAATATAAAAATAAATACGGAATTGTGGATACATGACGTACACATAGGGTGATAGAATAGGACCAGAACTTCTGTATTATACCACCCAAGTTACCGTAAAAACTTAGGTTTTGGAAATATGGGTGATTAAATTAGTCGCTATGCGATGTGCGGACAACGATTTGTCTAATTATGACATGAAATATAATAATAAATACGGAGGTGTGCCAACATTACGTACACGTAGGATGATAGAATAGGACCAGAACTTCTGTTTATACCACCCAAGTTACCGTAAAATCTTAGGTTTTGGAAATATGGCTGATTAAATTAGTCGCTATGCGATGTGCGGACAACGATTTGTCGAAGTTTGACATGAAATATAAAAATAAATACGGAATTGTGGATACATGACGTACACATAGGGTGATAGAATAGGACCAGAACTTCTGTATTATACCACCCAAGTTACCGTAAAAACTTAGGTTTTGGAAATATGGGTGATTAAATTACTCGCTATGCGATGTGCGGACAACGATTTGTCTAAGTTTGACATGAAATATAAAAATAAATACGGAGGTGTGCCAACATTACGTACACGTAGGGTGATAGAATAGGACCAGAACTTCTGTATTATACCACCCAAGTTACCGTAAAAACTTAGGTTTTGGAAATATGGGTGATTAAATTAGTCGCTATGCGATGTGCGGACAACGATTTGTCTAAGTATGACATGAAATATAATAATAAATACGGAGGTGTGCCAACATTACGTACACGTAGGGTGATAGAATAGGACCAGAACTTCTGTATTATACCACCCAAGTTACCGTAAAAACTTAGGGTTTGGAAATATGGCTGATTAAAGTAGTCGCATTGAGATGTGCGGACAGAGATTTGTCGAAGTTTGACACGAAATATAAAAAAAAATACGGAGGTGTGCCAACATGACGTACACATAGGATGATAGAATAGGTCCAGAACTTTAGTACTATACCACCCAAGTTACCTTAAAAACTTAGGTTTTGGAAATACGGGTGATTAAAATAGTCGCTTTGGATGTGTGGACAGTGATCCACCTAAGTTTGACATAAAATATAAAATAAATACGGCAGTGTGTCAGCATGACGTACACGTAGGGTAATGAAATAGGACCAGAACTTCTGTATTATACCACCCAAGTTACCGTAAAAACTTAGGTTTTGGAAATATGGCTGATTAAAGTAGTCGCATTGAGATGTGCGGACAGCGATTTGTCAAAGTATGACATGAAAAATAAAATAAATACGGCAGTGTGCCAACATGACGTACACATAGGATGATAGAATAGGTCCTGAAATTTAGTATTATACCACCCAAGTTACCGTAAAAACTTAGGTTTTGGAAATATGGGTGATTAAATTAGTCGCTATGCGATGTGCGGACAACGATTTGTCTAAGTTTGACATGAAATATAAAAATAAATACGGAATTTTGGATACATGACGTACACATTGGGTGATAGAATAGGATTAGAACTAAATTATTATACCACTCAGGTTACCGTCAAAACTTAGGTTTTGGAAATACGGGTGATTAAAATAGTCGCTTTGGATGTGTGGACAGCGATCCACCTAAGTTTGACATAAAATATAAAATAAATACGAAAGTGTGTCAGAATGACGTACACGTAGGATGAAAGAATAGGACCAGAACTTTAGTACTATACCACCCAAGTTACCTTAAAAACTTAGGTTTTGGAAATATGGGTGATTAAATTAGTCGCAATGCGATGT
>JAQJVK010000264.1:0-158089 GCA_035578135.1 Flexamia atlantica | reverse complement strand
GTCCACACATCCAAAGCGACTATTTTAATCACCCGTATTTCCAAAACCTAAGTTTTGACGGTAACCTGAGTGGTATAATAATATAGTTCTAATCCTATTCTATCACCCAATGTGTACGTCATGTATCCAAAATTCCGTATTTATTTTTATATTTCATGTCAAATTTAGACAAATCGTTGTCCGCACATCGCATAGCGACTAATTTAATCACCCATATTTCCAAAACCTAAGTTTTTAAGGTAACTTGGGTGGTATAATACTAAATTTCAGGACCTATTCTATCATCCTATGTGTACGTCATGTATCCACAATTCCGTATTTATTTTTATATTTCATGTCATACTTTGACAAATCGTTGTCCGCACATCGCATAGCGACTAATTTAATCACCCATACTTCCAAAACCTAAGTTTTTAAGGTAACTTGGGTGGTATAGTACTAAAGTTCTGGTCATATTCTTTCATCCTACGTGTACGTCATGCTGACACACTGCCGTATTTATTTTATATTTTATGTCAAACTTAGGTGGATCGCTGTCCACACATCCAAAGCGACTATTTTAATCACCCGTATTTCCAAAACCTAAGTTTTTAAGGTAACTTGGGTGGTATAGTACTAAAGTTCTGGACCTATTCTATCATCCAATGTGTATGTCATGTTGGCACACCTCCGTATTTTTTTTATATTTCGTGTCAAACTTCGACAAATCTCTGTCCGCACATTTCAATGCGACTACTTTAATCAGCCATATTTCCAAAACCTAAGTTTTTACGGTAACTTGGGTTGTATAATACAGAAGTTCTGGTCCTATTCTATCACCTTACGTGTACGTAATTTTGGTACACCTCCGTATTTATTATTATATTTCATGTCATACTTAGACAAATCGTTGTCCGCACATCGCATAGCGACTAATTAATCACCCATATTTCCAAAACCTAAGTTTTTAAGGTAACTTGGGTGGTATAGTACTAAAGTTCTGGTCCTATTCTTTCATCCTACGTTTACGTCATGCTGACACACTGCCGTATTTATTTTATATTTTATGTCAAACTTAGGTGGATTTCAGGACCTATTCTATCATCCTATGTGTACGTCAAGTTGGCACACTTCCGTATTTATTTTATTTTTCATGTCATACTTTGACAAATCGCTGTCCGCACATCTCAATGCGAATACTTTAATCAGCCATATTTCCAAAACCTAAGTTTTTACGGTAACTTGGGTGGTATAATATAGAAATTCTGGTCCTATTCTATCACCCTACGTGTACGTAATGTTGGCACACCTCCGTATTTCTTTTATATTTCGTGTCAAACTTCGACAAATCTCTGTACGCACATCTCAATGCGACTACTTTAATCAGCCATATTTCCAAAACCTAAGTTTTTACGGTAACTTGGGTGGTATAATACAGAAGTTCTGGTCCTATTCTATCACCATACGTGTACGTAATGTTGGCACACCTCCGTATTCATTATTATATTTCATGTCATACTTAGACAAATCGTTGTCCGCACATCGCATAGCGACTAATTTAATCACCCATATTTCCAAAACCTAAGTTTTTAAGGTAACTTGGGTGGTATAGTACTAAAGTTCTGGTCATATTCTTTCATCCTACGTGTACGTCATGCTGACACACTGCCGTATTTATTTTATATTTTATGTCAAACTTAGGTGGATCGCTGTCCACACATCCAAAGCGACTATTTTAATCACCCGTATTTCCAAAACCTAAGTTTTGACGGTAACCTGAGTGGTATAATAATATAGTTCTAATCCTATTCTATCACCCAATGTGTACGTCATGTATCCAAAATTCCGTATTTATTTTTATATTTCATGTCAAACTTAGACAAATTGTTGTCCGCACATCGCATAGCGACTAATTTAATCACCCATATTTCCAAAACCTAAGTTTTTAAGGTAACTTGGGTGGTATAATTCTAAATTTCAGGACCTATTCTATCATCCTATGTGTACGTCATGTTGGCACACTTCCGTATTTATTTTATTTTTCATGTCATACTTTGAAAAATCGCTGTCCGCACATCTCAATGCGACTACTTTAATCAGCCATATTTCCAAAACCTAAGTTTTTACGGTAACTTGGGTGGTATAATACAGAAGTTCTGGTCCTATTTCATCACCCTACGTGTACGTCATGCTGACACACTGCCGTATTTATTTTATATTTTATGTCAAACTTAGGTGGATCACTGTCCACACATCCAAAGCGACTATTTTAATCACCCGTATTTCCAAAACCTAAGTTTTCAAGGTAACTTAGGTGGTATAATACTAAATTTCAGGACCTATTCTATCATCCTATGTGTACGTCATGTTGGCACACCTCCGTATTTTTTTTATATTTCGTGTCAAACTTCGACAAATCTCTGTCCGCACATCTCAATGCGACTACTTTAATCAGCCATATTTCTAAAACCTAAGTTTTTACGGTTACTTTGGTGGTATAATACAGAAGTTCTGGTCCTATTTCATCACCCTACGTGTACGTCATGCTGACACACTGCCGTATTTATTTTATATTTTATGTCAAACTTAGGTGGATCACTGTCCATACATCCAAAGCGACTATTTTAATCACCCGTATTTCCAAAACCTAAGTTTTTAAGGTAACTTGGGTGGTATAGTAATAAATTTCAGGACCTATTCTATCATCCTATGTGTACGTCATGTTGGCACACTTCCGTATTTATTTTATTTTTCATGTCATACTTTGACAAATCGCTGTCCGCACATCTCAATGCGACTACTTTAATCAGCCATAGTTCCAAAACCTAAGTTTTTACGGTAACTTGGGTGGTATAATACAGAAGTCCTGGTCCTATTATATCACCCTACGTGTACGTCATGTATCCACAATTCCGTATTATTTTTATATTTCATGTCATACTTTGACAAATCGTTGTCCGCACATCGCATAGCGACTAATTTAATCACCCATACTTCCAAAACCTAAGTTTTTAAGGTAACTTGGGTGGTATAGTACTAAAGTTCTGGTCATATTCTTTCATCCTACAAGTACGTCATGCTGACACACTGCCGTATTTATTTTATATTTTATGTCAAACTTAGGTGGATCGCTGTCCACACATCCAAAGCGACTATTTTAATCACCCGTATTTCCAAAACCTAAGTTTTTAAGGTAACTTGGGTGGTATAGTACTAAAGTTCTGGACCTATTCTATCATCCAATGTGTACGTCATGTTGGCACACCTCCGTATTTTTTTTATATTTCGTGTCAAACTTCGACAAATCTCTGTCCGCACATTTCAATGCGACTACTTTAATCAGCCATATTTCAAAACCTAAGTTTTTACGGTAACTTGGGTTGTATAATACAGAAGTTCTGGTCCTATTCTATCACCTTACGTGTACGTAATTTTGGTACACCTCCGTATTTATTATTATATTTCATGTCATACTTAGACAAATCGTTGTCCGCACATCGCATAGCGACTAATTTAATCACCCATATTTCCAAAACCTAAGTTTTTAAGGTAACTTGGGTGGTATAGTACTAAAGTTCTGGTCCTATTCTTTCATCCTACGTTTACGTCATGCTGACACACTGCCGTATTTATTTTATATTTTATGTCAAACTTAGGTGGATTTCAGGACCTATTCTATCATCCTATGTGTACGTCAAGTTGGCACACTTCCGTATTTATTTTATTTTTCATGTCATACTTGACAAATCGCTGTCCGCACATCTCAATGCGACTACTTTAATCAGCCATATTTCCAAAACCTAAGTTTTTACGTTAACTGGGTGGTATAGTACTAAAGTTCTGGACCTATTCTATCATCCTATGTGTACGTCATGTTGGCACACCTCCGTATTTCTTTTATATTTCGTGTCAAACTTCGACAAATCTCTGTACGCACATCTCAATGCGACTACTTTAATCAGCCATATTTCCAAAACCTAAGTTTTTACGGTAACTTGGGTGGTATAATACAGAAGTTCTGGTCCTATTCTATCACCATACGTGTACGTAATGTTGGCACACCTCCGTATTTATTATTATATTTCATGTCATACTTAGACAAATCGTTGTCCGCACATCGCATAGCGACTAATTTAATCAGCCATATTTCCAAAACCTAAGTTTTTAAGGTAACTTGGGTGGTATAGTACTAAAGTTCTGGTCATATTCTTTCATCCTACGTGTACGTCATGCTGACACACTGCCGTATTTATTTTATATTTTATGTCAAACTTAGGTGGATCGCTGTCCACACATCCAAAGCGACTATTTTAATTACCCGTATTTCCAAACCTAAGTTTTGACGGTAACCTGAGTGGTATAATAATATAGTTCTAATCCTATTCTATCACCCAATGTGTACGTCATGTATCCAAAATTCCGTATTTATTTTTATATTTCATGTCAAACTTAGACAAATTGTTGTCCGCACATCGCATAGCGACTAATTTAATCACCCATATTTCCAAAACCTAAGTTTTTAAGGTAACTTGGGTGGTATAATTCTAAATTTCAGGACCTATTCTATCATCCTATGTGTACGTCATGTTGGCACACTTCCGTATTTATTTTATTTTTCATGTCATACTTTGAAAAATCGCTGTCCGCACATCTCAATGCGACTACTTTAATCAGCCATATTCCAAAACCTAAGTTTTTACGGTAACTTGGGTGGTATAATACAGAAGTTCTGGTCCTATTTCATCACCCTACGTGTACGTCATGCTGACACACTGCCGTATTTATTTTATATTTTATGTCAAACTTAGGTGGATCACTGTCCACACATCCAAAGCGACTATTTTAATCACCCGTATTTCCAAAACCTAAGTTTTCAAGGTAACTTAGGTGGTATAATACTAAATTTCAGGACCTATTCTATCATCCTATGTGTACGTCATGTTGGCACACCTCCGTATTTTTTTTATATTTCGTGTCAAACTTCGACAAATCTCTGTCCGCACATCTCAATGCGACTACTTTAATCAGCCATATTTCTAAAACCTAAGTTTTTACGGTTACTTTGGTGGTATAATACAGAAGTTCTGGTCCTATTCATCACCCTACGTGTACGTCATGCTGACACACTGCCGTATTTATTTTATATTTTATGTCAAACTTAGGTGGATCACTGTCCACACATCCAAAGCGACTATTTTAATCACCCGTATTTCCAAAACCTAAGTTTTTAAGGTAACTTGGGTGGTATAGTAATAAATTTCAGGACCTATTCTATCATCCTATGTGTACGTCATGTTGGCACACTTCCGTATTTATTTTATTTTTCATGTCATACTTTGACAAATCGCTGTCCGCACATCTCAATGCGACTACTTTAATCAGCCATAGTTCCAAAACCTAAGTTTTTACGGTAACTTGGGTGGTATAATACAGAAGTCCTGGTCCTATTATATCACCCTACGTGTACGTCATGTATCCACAATTCCGTATTTATTTTTATATTTCATGTCATACTTTGACAAATCGTTGTCCGCACATCGCATAGCGACTAATTTAATCACCCATACTTCCAAAACCTAAGTTTTTAAGGTAACTTGGGTGGTATAGTACTAAAGTTCTGGTCATATTCTTTCATCCTACGTGTACGTCATGCTGACACACTGCCGTATTTATTTTATATTTTATGTCAAACTTAGGTGGATCGCTGTCCACACATCCAAAGCGACTATTTTAATCACCCGTATTTCCAAAACCTAAGTTTTTAAGGTAACTTGGGTGGTATAGTACTAAAGTTCTGGACCTATTCTATCATCCAATGTGTACGTCATGTTGGCACACCTCCGTATTTTTTTTATATTTCGTGTCAAACTTCGACAAATCTCTGTCCGCACATTTCAATGCGACTACTTTAATCAGCCATATTTCCAAAACCTAAGTTTTTACGGTAACTTGGGTTGTATAATACAGAAGTTCTGGTCCTATTCTATCACCTTACGTGTACGTAATTTTGGTACACCTCCGTATTTATTATTATATTTCATGTCATACTTAGACAAATCGTTGTCCGCACATCGCATAGCGACTAATTTAATCACCCATATTTCCAAACCTAAGTTTTTAAGGTAACTTGGGTGGTATAGTACTAAAGTTCTGGTCCTATTCTTTCATCCTACGTTTACGTCATGCTGACACACTGCCGTATTTATTTTATATTTTATGTCAAACTTAGGTGGATTTCAGGACCTATTCTATCATCCTATGTGTACGTCAAGTTGGCACACTTCCGTATTTATTTTATTTTTCATGTCATACTTTGACAAATCGCTGTCCGCACATCTCAATGCGACTACTTTAATCAGCCATATTTCCAAAACCTAAGTTTTTACGGTAACTTGGGTGGTATAGTACTAAAGTTCTGGACCTATTCTATCATCCTATGTGTACGTCATGTTGGCACACCTCCGTATTTCTTTTATATTTCGTGTCAAACTTCGACAAATCTCTGTACGCACATCTCAATGCGACTACTTTAATCAGCCATATTTCCAAAACCTAAGTTTTTACGGTAACTTGGGTGGTATAATACAGAAGTTCTGGTCCTATTCTATCACCATACGTGTACGTAATGTTGGCACACCTCCGTATTTATTATTATATTTCATGTCATACTTAGACAAATCGTTGTCCGCACATCGCATAGCGACTAATTTAATCAGCCATATTTCCAAAACCTAAGTTTTTAAGGTAACTTGGGTGGTATAGTACTAAAGTTCTGGTCATATTCTTTCATCCTACGTGTACGTCATGCTGACAAACTGCCGTATTTATTTTATATTTTATGTCAAACTTAGGTGGATCGCTGTCCACACATCCAAAGCGACTATTTTAATCACCCGTATTTCCAAAACCTAAGTTTTGACGGTAACCTGAGTGGTATAATAATATAGTTCTAATCCTATTCTATCACCCAATGTGTACGTCATGTATCCAAAATTCCGTATTTATTTTTATATTTCATGTCAAACTTAGACAAATTGTTGTCCGCACATCGCATAGCGACTAATTTAATCACCCATATTTCCAAAACCTAAGTTTTTAAGGTAACTTGGGTGGTATAATTCTAAATTTCAGGACCTATTCTATCATCCTATGTGTACGTCATGTTGGCACACTTCCGTATTTATTTTATTTTTCATGTCATACTTTGAAAAATCGCTGTCCGCACATCTCAATGCGACTACTTTAATCAGCCATATTTCCAAAACCTAAGTTTTTACGGTAACTTGGGTGGTATAATACAGAAGTTCTGGTCCTATTTCATCACCCTACGTGTACGTCATGCTGACACACTGCCGTATTTATTTTATATTTTATGTCAAACTTAGGTGGATCACTGTCCACACATCCAAAGCGACTATTTTAATCACCCGTATTTCCAAAACCTAAGTTTTTAAGGTAACTTGGGTGGTATAGTAATAAGGTTCTGGACCTATTCTATCATGCTATGTGTACGTCATGTTGGCACACCTCCGTATTATTTTTATATTTCGTGTCAAACTTAGACAAATCGTTGTCCGCACATCTCAATGCGACTACTTTAATCAGCCATATTTCCAAAACCTAAGTTTTTAAGGTAACTTGGGTGGTATAATACTAAATTTCAGGACCTATTCTATCATCCTATGTGTACGTCATGTTGGCACACTTCCGTATTTATTTCATTTTTCATGTCATTCTTTGACAAATCGCTGTCCGCACATCTCAAAGCGACTACTTTAATCAGCCATATTTCCAAAACCTAAGTTTTTACGGTAACTTGGGTGGTATAGTACTAAAGTTCTGGACCTATTCTATCATCCTATGCGTACGTCATGTTGGCACACCTCCGTATTTCTTTTATATTTCGTGTCAAACTTCGACAAATCTCTGTCCGCACATCTCAATGCGACTACTTTAATCAGCCATATTTCCAAAACCTAAGTTTTCACGGTAACCTGGGTGGTATAATACAGAAGTTCTGGTCCTATTCTATCACCATACGTGTACGTAATGTTAGCACACCTCCGTATTTATTATTATATTTCATGTCATACTTAGACAAATCGTTGTCCGCACATCGCATAGCGACTAATTTAATCACCCATACTTCCAAAACCTAAGTTTTTAAGGTAACTTGGGTGGTATAGTACTAAAGTTCTGGTCCTATACTTTCATCCTACGTGTACGTCATGCTGACACACTGCCGTATTTATTTTATATTTTATGTCAAACTTAGGTGGATCGCTGTCCACACATCCAAAGCGACTATTTTAATCACCCGTATTTCCAAAACCTAAGTTTTGACGGTAACCTGAGTGGTATAATAATATAGTTCTAATCCTATTCTATCACCCAATGTGTACGTCATGTATCCAAAATTCCGTATTTATTTTTATATTTCATGTCAAATTTAGACAAATCGTTGTCCGCACATCGCATAGCGACTAATTTAATCACCCATATTTCCAAAACCTAAGTTTTTAAGGTAACTTGGGTGGTATAATACTAAATTTCAGGACCTATTCTATCATCCTATGTGTACGTCATGTTGGCACACTTCCGTATTTATTTTATTTTTCATGTCATACTTTGACAAATCGCTGTCCGCACATCTCAATGCGACTACTTTAATCAGCCATAGTTCCAAAACCTAAGTTTTTACGGTAACTTGGGTGGTATAATACAGAAGTCCTGGTCCTATTATATCACCCTACGTGTACGTCATGTATCCACAATTCCGTATTTATTTTTATATTTCATGTCATACTTTGACAAATCGTTGTCCGCACATCGCATAGCGACTAATTTAATCACCCATATTTCCAAAACCTAAGTTTTTAAGGTAACTTGGGTGGTATAGTACTAAAGTTCTGGTCCTATTCTTTCATCCTACGTGTACGTCATGCTGACACACTGCCGTATTTATTTTATATTTTATGTCAAACTTAGGTGGATCGCTGTCCACACATCCAAAGCGACTATTTTAATCACCCGTATTTCCAAAACCTAAGTTTTAAAGGTAACCTGAGTGGTATAATAATATAGTTCTAATCCTATTCTATCACCCAATGTGTACGTCATGTATCAAAAATTCCGTATTTATTTTTATATTTCATGTCAAACTTAGACAAATCGTTGTCCGCACATCGCATAGCGACTAATTTAATCACCCGTATTTCCAAAACCTAAGTTTTTACGGTAACTTGGGTGGTATAATACAGAAGTTCTGGTCCTATTCTATCACCCTATGTGTACGTCATGTATCCACAATTCCGTATTTATTTTTATATTTCATGTCAAACTTAGACAAATCGTTGTCCGCACATCGCATAGCGACTAATTTAATCACCCATATTTCCAAAACCTAAGTTTTTAAGGTAACTTGGGTGGTATAATACTAAATTTCAGGACCTATTCTATCATCCTATGTGTACGTCATGTTGGCACACTTCCGTATTTATTTTATTTTTCATGTCATACTTTGACAAATCGCTGTCCGCACATCTCAATGCGAATACTTTAATCAGCCATATTTCCAAAACCTAAGTTTTTACGGTAACTTCGGTGGTATAGTACTAAAGTTCTGGACCTATTCTATCATCCTATGTGTACGTCATGTTGGCACACTTCCGTATTTATTTTATTTTTCATGTCATAATTTGACAAATCGCTGTCCGCACATCTCAATGCGACTACTTTAATCAGCCATATTTCCAAAACCTAAGTTTTTACGGTGTTTTTGGTGGTATAGTACTAAAGTTCTGGACCTATTCTATCATCCTATGTGTACGTCAAGTTGGCACACCTCCGTATTTTTTTTATATTTCGTGTCAAACTTCGACAAATCGTTGTCCGCTCATCGCATAGCGACTAATTTAATCACCCATATTTCCAAAACCTAAGTTTTTACGGTAACTTGGGTGGTATAATACAGAAGTTCTGGTCCTATTCTATCACCCTACGTGTACGTAATGTTGGCACACCTCCGTATTTATTATTATATTTCATGTCATACTTAGACAAATCGTTGTCCGCACATCGCATAGCGACTAATTTAATCACCCATATTTCCAAAACCTAAGTTTTTAAGGTAACTTGGGTGGTATAGTACTAAATTTCTGGTCCTATTCTTTCATCCTACGTGTACGTAATGTTGGCACACCTCCGTATTTATTTTTATATTTCATGTCAAACTTAGACAAATCGTTGTCCGCACATCGCATAGCGACTAATTTAATCACCCATATTTCCAAAACCTAAGTTTTTACGGTAACTTGGGTGGTATAGTACTAACGTCCTGGACCTATTCTATCATCCTATGTGTACGTCAAGTTGGCACACCTCCGTATTTTTTTTATATTTCGTGTCAAACTTCGACAAATCGTTGTCCGCTCATCGCATAGCGACTAATTTAATCACCCATATTTCCAAAACCTAAGTTTTTACGGTAACTTGGGTGGTATAATACAGAAGTTCTGGTCCTATTCTTTCACCCTATGTGTACGTCATGTATCCACAATATCGTATTTATTTTTATATTTCATGTCAAACTTAGACAAATCGCTGTCCGCACATCTCAATGCGACTACTTTAATCAGCCATATTTCCAAAACCTAAGTTTTTACGATAACTTGGGTGGTATAGTACTAAAGTTCTGGACCTATTCTATCATCATATGTGTACGTCATGTTGGCACACCTCCGTATTTTTTTTATATTTTGTGTCAAACTTCGACAAATATATAAAGTTTGACACGAAATATAAAAAAATACGGAGGTGTGCCAACATGACGTACACATAGGATTTTAGAATAGGTCCAGAACGTTAGTACTATACCACCCAAGTTACCGTAAAAACTTAGGTTTTGGAAATATGGGTGATTAAATTAGTCGCTATGCGATGTGCGGACAACGATTTGTCTAAGTTTGACATGAAATATAAAAATAAATACGGAATTGTGGATACATGACGTACACATAGGGTGATAGAATAGGACCTGAACTTCTGTACTATACCATTAAAGTTACCTTAAAATCTTAGGTTTTGGATATATGGGTGATTAAATTAGTCGCTATGCGATGTGCGGACAACGATTTGTCTAAGTATGACATGAAATATAATAATAAATACGGAGGTGTGCCAACATTACGTACATATAGGGTGATAGAATAGGACCAGAACTTCTTTATTATACCACCCAAGTTACCGTAAAAACTTAGGTTTTGGAAATATGGCTGATTAAAGTAGTCGCATTGAGATATGCGGACAGAGATTTGTCGAAGTTTGACACGAAATATAAAAAAAATACGGAGGTGTGCCAACATGACGTACACATAGGATGATAGAATAGGTCCAGAACTTTAGTACTATACCACCCAAGTTACCTTAAAAACTTAGGTTTTGGAAATACGGGTGATTAAAATAGTCGCTTTGGATGTGTGGACAGTGATCCACCTAAGTTTGACATAAAATATAAAATAAATACGGCAGTGTGTCAGCATGACGTACACGTAGGGTGATGAAATAGGACCAGAACTTCTGTATTATACCACCCAAGTTACCGTAAAAACTTAGGTTTTGGAAATATGGCTGATTAAAGTAGTCGCATTGAGATGTGCGGACAGCGATTTGTCAAAGTATGACATGAAAAATAAAATAAATACGGAAGTGTGCCAACATGACGTACACATAGGATGATAGAATAGGTCCTGAAATTTAGTATTATACCACCCAAGTTACCTTAAAAACTTAGGTTTTGGAAATATGGGTGATTAAATTAGTCGCTACGCGATGTGCGGACAACGATTTGTCTAAGTTTGACATGAAATATAAAAATAAATACGGAATTGTGAATACATGACGTACACATAGGGTGATAGAATAGGACCAGAACTTCTGTATTATACCACCCAAGTTACCGTAAAAACTTAGGTTTTGGAAATATGGCTGATTAAAGTAGTCGCATTGAGATGTGCGGGCAGCGATTTGTCAAAGTATTACATGAAAAATAAAATAAATACGGAAGTGTGCCAACATGACGTACACATAGGATGATAGAATAGGTCCTGAAATTTAGTATTATACCACCCAAGTTACCTTAAAAACTTAGGTTTTGGAAATATGGGTGATTAAATTAGTCGCTATGCGATGTGCGGACAACGATTTGTCTAAGTTTGACATGAAATATAAAAATAAATACGGAATTGTGGATACATGACGTACACGTAGGGTGATAGAATAGGACCAGAACTTCTGTATTATACCACCCAAGTTACCGTAAAAAGTTAGGTTTTGGAAATATGGCTGATTAAAGTAGTCGCATAGAGATGTGCGGACAGCGATTTGTCAAAGTATGACATGAAAAAAAATAAATACGGAATTGTGCCAACATGACGTACACATAGGATGATAGAATAGGTCCTGAAATTTAGTATTATACCACCCAAGTTACCTTAAAAACTTAGGTTTTGGAAATATGGGTGATTAAATTAGTCGCTATGCGATGTGCGGACAACGATTTGTCTAAGTATGACATGAAATATAATAATAAATACGGAGGTGTGCCAACATTACGTACACGTAGGGTGATAGAATAGGACCAGAACTTCTGTATTATACCACCCAAGTTACCGTAAAAACTTAGGTTTTGGAAATATGGGTGATTAAAGTAGTCGCATTGAGATGTGCGGACAGCGATTTGTCAAAGTATGACATGAAAAATAAAATAAATACGGAAGTGTGCCAACATGACGTACACATAGGATGATAGAATAGGTCCTGAAATTTAGTATTATACCACCCAAGTTACCTTAAAAACTTAGGTTTTGGAAATATGGGTGATTAAATTAGTCGCTATGCGATGTGCGGACAGAGATTTGTCGAAGTTTGACACGAAATATAAAAATAAATACGGAATTGTGGATACATGACGTACACATAGGGTGATAGAATAGGACCAGAACTTCTGTATTATACCACCCAAGTTACCGTTAAAACTTAGGTTTTGGAAATATGGCTGATTAAATTAGTAGCTATGCGATGTGCGGACAACGATTTGTCGAAGTTTGACACGAAATATAAAAAATACGGAGGTGTGCCAACATGACGTACACATAGGATGATAGAATAGGTCCAGAACGTTAGTACTATACCACCCAAGTTACCGTAAAAACTTAGGTTTTGGAAATATGGGTGATTAAATTAGTCGGTACGCGATGTGCGGACAACGATTTGTCTAAGTTTGACATGAAATATAAAAATAAATACGGAATTGTGGATACATAACGTACACATAGGGTGATAGAATAGGACCAGAACTTCTGTACTATACCACCTAAGTTACCTTAAAATCTTAGGTTTTGGATATATGGGTGATTAAATTAGTCGCTATGCGATATGCGGACAACAATTTGTCTAAGTATGACATGAAATATAATAATAAATACGGAGGTGTGCCAACATTACGTACATATAGGGTGATAGAAAAGGACCAGAACTTCTGTATTATACCACCCAAGTTACCGTAAAAACTTAGGTTTTGGAAATATGGCTGATTAAAGTAGTCGCATTGAGATGTGCGGACAGAGATTTGTCGAAGTTTGACACGAAATATAAAAAAAATACGGAGGTGTGCCAACATGACGTACACATAGGATGATAGAATAGGTCCAGAACTTTAGTACTATACCACCCAAGTTACCTTAAAAACTTAGGTTTTGGAAATACGGGTGATTAAAATAGTCGCTTTGGATGTGTGGACAGTGATCCACCTAAGTTTGACATAAAATATAAAATAAATACGGCAGTGTGTCAGCATGACGTACACGTAGGGTGATGAAATAGGACCAGAACTTCTGTATTATACCACCCAAGTTACCGTAAAAACTTAGGTTTTGGAAATATGGCTGATTAAAGTAGTCGCATTGAGATGTGCGGACAGCGATTTGTCAAAGTATGACATGAAAAATAAAATAAATACGGAAGTGTGCCAACATGACGTACACATAGGATGATAGAATAGGTCCTGAAATTTAGTATTATACCACCCAAGTTACCTTAAAAACTTAGGTTTTGGAAATATGGGTGATTAAATTAGTCGGTACGCGATGTGCGGACAACGATTTGTCTAAGTTTGACATGAAATATAAAAATAAATACGGAATTGTGGATACATGACGTACACATAGGGTGATAGAATAGGACCAGAACTTCTGTATTATACCACCCAAGTTACCGTAAAAACTTAGGTTTTGGAAATATGGCTGATTAAAGTAGTCGCATTGAGATGTGCGGGCAGCGATTTGTCAAAGTATTACATGAAAATAAAATAAATACGGAAGTGTGCCAACATGACGTACACATAGGATGATAGAATAGGTCCTGAAATTTAGTATTATACCACCCAAGTTACCTTAAAAACTTAGGTTTTGGAAATATGGGTGATTAAATTAGTCGCTATGCGATGTGCGGACAACGATTTGTCTAAGTTTGACATGAAATATAAAAATAAATACGGAATTGTGGATACATGAAGTACACATAGTGTGATAGAATAGCACCAGAACTTCTGTATTATACCACCCAAGTTACCGTAAAAACTTAGGTTTTGGAAATATGGCTGATTAAAGTAGTCGCATATAGATGTGCGGGCAGCGATTTGTCAAAGTATTACATGAAAAATAAAATAAATACGGAAGTGTGCCAACATTACGTACACATAGGATGATAGAATAGGTCCTGAAATTTAGTATTATACCACCCAAGTTACCTTAAAAACTTAGGTTTTGGAAATATGGGTGATTAAATTAGTCGCTATGCGATGTGCGGACAACGATTTGTCTAAGTTTGACATGAAATATAAAAATAAATACGGAATTGTGGATACATGACGTACACGTAGGGTGATAGAATAGGACCAGAACTTCTGTATTATACCACCCAAGTTACCGTAAAAACTTAGGTTTTGGAAATATGGCTGATTAAATTAGTCGCATTGAGATGTGCGGACAGCGATTTGTCAAAGTATGACATGAAAAATAAAATAAATACGGAAGTGTGCCAACATGACGTACACATAGGATGATAGAATAGGTCCTGAAATTTAGTATTATACCACCCAAGTTACCGTAAAAACTTAGGTTTTGGAAATATGGGTGATTAAATTAGTCGCTATGCGATATGCGGACAACGATTTGTCTAAGTTTGACATGAAATATAAAAATAAATACGGAATTGTGGATACATGACTTACACATAGGGTGATAGAATAGGTCCTGAAATTTAGTATTATACCACCCAAGTTACCTTAAAAACTTAGGTTTTGGAAATATGGGTGATGAAATTAGTCGCTATGCGATGTGCGGACAACGATTTGTCTAAGTATGACATGAAATATAATAATAAATACGGAGGTGTGCCAACATTACGTACACGTAGGGTGATAGAATAGGACCAGAACTTCTGTATTATACCACCCAAGTTACCGTAAAAACTTAGGTTTTGGAAATATGGGTGATTTAAGTAGTCGCATTGAGATGTGCGGACAACGATTTGTCTAAGTTTGACATGAAATATAAAAATAAATACGGAAGTGTGCCAACATGACGTACACATAGGATGATAGAATAGGTCCTGAAATTTAGTATTATACCACCCAAGTTACCTTATAAACTTAGGTTTTGGAAATATGGGTGATTAAATTAGTCGCATTGAGATGTGCGGACAGCGATTTGTCTAAGTTTGACATGAAAAATAAAATAAATACGGCAGTGTGTCAGCATGACTTATACGTAGGATGAAAGAATAGGACCAGATCTTTAGTACTATACCACCCAAGTTACCTTAAAAACTTAGGTTTTGGAAATATGGGTGATTAAATTAGTCGCTATGCGATGTGCGGACACGATTTGTCTAAGTTTGACATGAAATATAAAAATAAATACGGAAGTGTGCCAACATGACGTACACATAGGATGATAGAATAGGACCAGAACTTCTGTATTATACCACCCAAGTTACGGTAAAAACTTAGATTTTGGAAATATGACTGATTAAAGTAGTCGCATTGAGATGTGCGGACAGCGATTTGTCTACGTTTGACATGAAATATAAAAATAAATACGGAATTGTGGATACATGACGTACACATAGGGTGATAGAATAGGACCGGAAACTTCTGTATTATACCACCCAAGTTACCGTAAAAACTTAGGTTTTGGAAATATGGGTGATTAAATTAGTCGCTATGCGATGTGCGGACAACGATTTATCGAAGTTTGACACGAAATATAAAAAATACGGAGGTGTGCCAACATGACGTACACATAGGATGATAGAATAGGTCCAGAACTTTAGTACTATACCACCCAAGTTACCGTAAAAACTTATGTTTTAGAAATATGGGTGATTAAATTAGTCGCTATGCGATGTGGGGACAACGATTTGTCTAAGTTTGACATGAAATATAAAAATAAATACGTAATTGTGGATACATGACGTACACATAAGGTGATAGAATAGGACCAGAACTTCTGTACTATACCACCCAAGTTACCTTAAAATATTAGGTTTTGGATATATGGGTGATTAAATTAGTCGCTATGCGATGTGCGGACAACGATTTGTCTAAGTATGACATGAAATATAATAATAAATACGGAGGTGTGCCAACATTACGTACATATAGGGTGATAGAATAGGACCAGAACGTCTGTATTATACCACCCAAGTTACCGTAAAAACTTAGGTTTTGGAAATATCGCTGATTAAAGTAGTCGCATTGAGATGTGCGGACAGAGATTTGTCGAAGTTTGACACGAAATATAAAAAAAAATACGGAGGTGTGCCAACATGACGTACACATAGGATGATAGAATAGGTCCAGAACTTTTGTATTATACCACCCAAGTTACCTTAAAAACTTAGGTTTTGGAAATACGGGTGATTAAAATAGTCGCTTTGGATGTGTGGACAGTGATCCACCTAAGTTTGACATAAAATATAAAATAAATACGGCAGTGTGTCAGCATGACGTACACATAGGATGATAGAATAGGTCCTGATATTTAGTATTATACCACCCAAGTTACCTTAAAAACTTAGGTTTTGGAAATATGGGTGATTAAATTAGTCGCTATGCGATGTGCGGACAACGATTTGTCTAAGTATGACATGAAATATAATAATAAATACGGAGGTGTGCCAACATTACGTACACGTAGGGTGATAGAATAGGACCAGAACTTCTGTATTATACCACCCAAGTTACCGTAAAAACTTAGGTTTTGGAAATATGGGTGATTAAAGTAGTCGCATTGAGATGTGCGGACAGCGATTTGTCAAAGTATGACATGAAAAATAAAATAAATACGGAAGTGTGCCAACATGACGTACACATAGGATGATAGAATAGGTAAATTTCAGGACCTATTCTATCATCCTATGTGTACGTCATGTTGGCACACTTCCGTATTTATTTTATTTTTCATGTCATACTTTGACAAATCGCTGTCCACTCATCCAAAGCGACTATTTTAATCACCCGTATTTCCAAAACCTAAGTTTTCAAGGTAACTTGGGTGGTATAGTACTAAAGTTCTGGACCTATTCTATCATCCTATGTGTACGTCATGTTGGCACACCTCCGTATTTTCTTTATATTTCGTGTCAAACTTCGACAAATCTCTGTCCGCACATCTCAATGCGACTACTTTAATCAGCCATATTTCTAAAACCTAAGTTTTTACGGTAACTTGGGTGGTATAATACAGAAGTTCTGGTCCTATTCTATCACCCTATATGTACGTAATATTGGCACACCTCCGTATTTATTATTATATTTCATGTCATACTTAGACAAATCGTTGTCCGCACATCGCATAGCGACTAATTTAATCACCCATATATCCAAAACCTAAGATTTTAAGGTAACTTGGGTGGTATAGTACAGAAGTTCTGGTCCTATTTTATCACCCTATGTGTACGTCATGTATCCACAATTCCGTATTTATTTTTATATTTCATGTCAAACTTTGACAAATCGTTGTCCGCACATCGCATAGCGACTAATTTAATCACCCATATTTCCAAAACCTAAGTTTTTACGGTAACTTTAGTATAGGTCCTATACTAAAGTTCTGGACCTATTCTATCATCCTATGTGTACGTCATGTTGGCACACCTACGTATTTTTTTATATTTCGTGTCAAACTTCGACAAATATCTGTCCGCACATCGCATAGTGACTAATTTAATCACCCATATTTCCAAAACCTAAGTTTTTAAGGTAACTTGGGTGGTATAATACTAAATTTCAGGACCTATTCTATCATCCTATGTGTACGTCATGTTGGCACACTTCCGTATTTATTTTATTTTTCATGTCATACTTTGACAAATCGCTGTCCGCACATCTCAATGCGATTACTTTAATCACCCATATTTCCAAAACCTAAGTTTTTACGGTAACTTGGGTGGTATAATACAGAAGTTCTGGTCCTATTCTATCACCCTACGTGTACGTAATGTTGGCACACCTCCGTATTTATTATTATATTTCATGTCATACTTAGACAAATCGTTGTCCGCACATCGCATAGCGACTAATTTAATCACCCATATTTCCAAAACCTAAGTTTTTAAGGTAACTTGGGTGGTATAATACTAAATTTCAGGACCTATTCTATCACCCTATGTGTACGTCATGTATCCACAATTCCGTATTTATTTTTATATTTCATGTCAAACTTAGACAAATCGTTGTCCGCACATCGCATAGCGACTAATTTAATCACCCATATTTCCAAAACCTAAGTTTTTACGGTAACTTGGGTGGTATAGTACTAAAGTTCTGGACCTATTCTATCATCCTATGTGTACGTCATGTTGGCACACCTCCGTATTTTTTTATATTTCGTGTCAAACTTCGACAAATCGTTGTCCGCACATCGCATAGCGACTAATTTAATCAGCCATATTTCCAAAACCTAAGTTTTTACGGTAACTTGGGTGGTATAATACAGAAGTTCTGGTCCTATTCTATCACCCTATGTGTACGTCATGTATCCACAATTCCGTATTTATTTTTATATTTCGTGTCAAACGTCGACAAATTTCTGTCCGCACATCGCATAGCGACTAATTTAATCACCCATATTTCCAAAACCTAAGTTTTTAAGGTAACTTTGGTGGTATAATACTAAATTTCAGGACCTATTCTATCATCCTATGTGTACGTCATGTTGGCACACTTCCGTATTTATTTTATTTTTCATGTCATACTTTGACAAATCGCTGTCCGCACATCTCAATGCGACTACTTTAATCACCCATATTTCCAAAACCTAAGTTTTTACGGTAACTTGGGTGGTATAATACACAAGTTCTGGTCCTATTCTATCACCCTACGTGTACGTAATGTTGGCACACCTCCGTATTTATTATTATATTTCATGTCATACTTAGACAAATCGTTGTCCGCACATCGCATAGCGACTAATTTAATCACCCATATTTCTAAAACCTAAGTTTTTTGAGGTAACTTGGGTGGTATAATACTAAATTTCAGGACCTATTCTATCATCCAATGTGTACGTCATGTTGGCACAATTCCGTATTTATTTTTTTTCATGTCATACTTTGACAAATCGCTGTCCGCACATCTCTATGCGACTACTTTAATCAGCCATATTTCCAAAACCTAAGTTTTTACGGTAACTTGGGTGGTATAATACAGAAGTTCTGGTCCTATTCTATCACCCTACGTGTACGTCATGTATCCACAAATCCGTATTTATTTTTATATTTCATGTCAAACTTAGACAAATCGCTGTCCGCACATCGCATAGCGACTAATTTAATCACCCATATTTCCAAAACCTAAGTTTTTACGGTAACTTGGGTGGTATAATACTAAATTTCAGGACCTATTCTATCATCCTATGTGTACGTCATGTTGGCACACTTCCGTATTTATTTTATTTTTCATGTCATACTTTGACAAATCGCTGTCCGCACATCTCAATGCGACTACTTTAATCAGCCATATTTCCAAAACCTAAGTTTTTACGGTAACTTGGGTGGTATAATACAGAAGTTCAGGTCCTATTCTATCACCCTATACGTACGTAATGTTGGCACACCTCTGTATTTATTATTATATTTCATGTCATACTTAGACAAATCGTTGTCCGCACATCGCATAGCGACTAATTTAATCACCCATATTTCCAAAACCTAAGATTTTAAGGTAACTTGGGTGGTATAGTACAGAAGTTCTGGTCCTATTCTATCACCCTATGTGTTCGTCATGTATCCACAATTCCGTATTTATTTTTATATAACATGTCAAACTTAGACAAATCGTTGTCCGCACATCGCATAGCGACTAATTTAATCAGCCATATTTCCAAAACCTAAGTTTTTAAGGTAACTTGGGTGGTATAGTACTAAAGTTCTGGTACTATTCTTTCATCCTACTTGTACGTCATGCTGACACACTGCCGTATTTATTTATATTTTATGTCAAACTTAGGTGGATCGCTGTCCACACATCCAAAGCAACTATTTTAATCACCCGTATTTCCAAAACCTAAATTTTGACGGTAACCTGAGTGGTATAATAATATAGTTCTAATCCTATTCTATCACCCAATGTGTACGTCATGTATCCAAAATTCCGTATTTATTTTTATATTTCATGTCAAACTTAGACATATCGTTGTCCGCACTTCGCATAGCGACTAATTTAATCACCCATATTTCCAAAACCTAAGTTTTTACGGTAACTTGGGTGGTATAATACAGAAGTTCTGGTCCTATTCTATCACCCTATGTGTACGTCATGTATCCACAATTCCGTATTTATTTTTATATTTCATGTCAAACGTAGACAAATCGTTGTCCGCACATCGCATAGCGACTAATTTAATCACCCATATTTCCAAAACCTAAGTTTTTAAGGTAACTTGGGTGGTATAATACTAAATTTCAGGACCTATTCTATCATCCTATGTGTACGTCATGTTGGCACACTTCCGTATTTATTTTATTTTTCATGTCATACTTTGACAAATCGCTTTCCGCACATCTCAATGCGACTAATTTAATCAGCCATATTTCCAAAACCTAAGTTTTTACGGTAACTTGGGTGGTATAATATAGAAGTTCTGGTCCTATTCTATCACCCTATGTGTACGTCATGTATTCACAATTCCGTATTTATTTTTATATTTCATGTCAAACTTAGACAAATCGCTGTCCACACATCTCAATGCGACTACTTTAATCAGCCATAATTCCAAAACCTAAGTTTTTACGGTAACTTGGGTGGTATAGTACTAAAGTTCTGGACCTATTCTATCATCCTATGTGTACGTCATGTTGGCACACCTCCGTATTTTTTTTATATTTCGTGTCAAACTTCGACAAATCTCTGTCCGCACATCTCAATGCGACTACTTTAATCAGCCATATTTCCAAAACCTAAGTTTTTACGGTAACTTGGGTGGTATAATACAGAAGTTCTGGTCCTATTCTATCACCCTATGTGTACGTAATGTATCCACAATTCCGTATTTATTTTTATATTTCATGTCATACTTAGACAAATGGTTGTCCGCATATCGCATAGCGACTAATTTAATCACCCATATTTCCAAAACCTAAGTTTTTAAGGTAACTTGGGTGGTATAGTACTAAAGTTCTGGTCCTATTCTATCACCCTACGTGTTCGTCATGTATCTACAATTCCGTATTTATTTTTATATTTCATGTCAAACTTAGACAAATCGTTGTCCGCACATCGCATAGCGACTAATTTAATCACCCATATTTCCAAAACCTAAGTTTTTACGGTAGCTTGGGTGGTATAATACAGAAGTTCTGGTCCTATTCTATCACCCTATGTGTACGTAATGTATCCACAATTCCGTATTTATTTTTATATCATGTCAAACTTAGACAAATCGTTGTCCGCACATCGCATAGCGACTAATTTAATCAGCCATATTTCCAAAACCTAAGTTTTTAAGGTAACTTGGGTGGTATAGTACTAAAGTTCTGGTACTATTCTTTCATCCTACTTGTACGTCATGCTGACACACTGCCGTATTTATTTATATTTTATGTCAAACTTAGGTGGATCGCTGTCCACACATCCAAAGCAACTATTTTAATCACCCGTATTTCCAAAACCTAAATTTTGACGGTAACCTGAGTGGTATAATAATATAGTTCTAATCCTATTCTATCACCCAATGTGTACGTCATGTATCCAAAATTCCGTATTTATTTTTATATTTCATGTCAAACTTAGACAAATCGTTGTCCGCACTTCGCATAGCGACTAATTTAATCACCCATATTTCCAAAACCTAAGTTTTTACGGTAACTTGGGTGGTATAATACAGAAGTTCTGGTCCTATTCTATCACCCTATGTGTACGTCATGTATCCACAATTCCGTATTTATTTTTATATTTCATGTCAAACGTAGACAAATCGTTGTCCGCACATCGCATAGCGACTAATTTAATCACCCATATTTCCAAAACCTAATTTTTTAAGGTAACTTGGGTGGTATAATACTAAATTTCAGAACCTATTCTATCATCCTATGTGTACGTCATGTTGGCACACTTCCGTATTTATTTTATTTTTCATGTCATACTTTGACAAATCGCTTTCCGCACATCTCAATGCGACTAATTTAATCAGCCATATTTCCAAAACCTAAGTTTTTACGGTAACTTGGGTGGTATAATATAGAAGTTCTGGTCCTATTCTATCACCCTATGTGTACGTCATGTATCCACAATTCCGTATTTATTTTTATATTTCATGTCAAACTTAGACAAATCGTTGTCCGCACATCGCATAGCGACTAATTTAATCACCCATATTTCCAAAACCTAAGTTTTTAAGGTAACTTGGGTGGTATAATACTAAATTTCAGGACCTATTCTATCATCCTATGTGTACGTCATGTTGGCACACTTCCGTATTTATTTTATTTTTCATGTCATACTTTGACAAATCGCTGTCCGCACATCTCAATGCGACTACTTTAATCAGCCATATTTCCAAAACCTAAGTTTTTACGGTAACTTGGGTGGTATAATACAGAAGTTCTGGTCCTATTCTATCACCCTACGTGTACGTCATGTATCCTTAATTCCGTATTTATTTTTATATTTCATGTCAAACTTAGACAAATCGTTGTCCGCACATCGCATAGCGACTAATTTAATCACCCATATTTCCAAAACCTAAGTTTTTAAGGTAACTTGGGTGGTATAATACTAAATTTCAGGACCTATTCTATCATCCTATGTGTACGTCATGTTGGCACACTTCCGTATTTATTTTATTTTTCATGTCATACTTTGACAAATCGCTGTCCGCACATCTCAATGCGACTACTTTAATCAGCCATATTTCCAAAACCTAAGTTTTTACGGTAACTTGGGTGGTATAATACAGAAGTTCTGGTCCTATTTCATCACCCTACGTGTACGTCATGCTGACACACTGCCGTATTTATTTTATATTTTATGTCAAACTTAGGTGGATCACTGTCCACACATCCAAAGCGACAATTTAATCACCCGTATTTCCAAAACCTAAGTTTTTAAGGTAACTTAGGTGGTATAATACAGAAGTTCTGGTCCTATTCTATCACCCTATGTGTACGTCATGTATCCACAATTCCGTATTTATTTTTATATTTCATGTCAAACTTAGACAAATCGTTGTCCGCATATCTCAATGCGACTACTTTAATCAGCCATATTTCCAAAACCTAAGTTTTTACGGTAACTTGGGTGGTATAATACAGAAGTTCTGGTCCTATTCTATCACCATATGTGTACGTCATGTATCCACAATTCCGTATTTATTTTTATATTTCATGTCAAACTTAGACAAATCGTTGTCCGCACATCGCATAGCGACTAATTTAATCACCCATATTTCCAAAACCTAAGTTTTTACGGTAACTTAGGTGGTATAATACAGAAGTTCTGGTCCTATTCTATCACCCTATGTGTACGTCATGTATCCACAATTCCGTATTTATTTTTATATTTCATGTCAAACTTAGACAAATCGTTGTCCGCATATCTCAATGCGACTACTTTAATCAGCCATATTTCCAAAACCTAAGTTTTTACGGTAACTTGGGTGGTATAATACAGAAGTTCTGGTCCTATTCTATCACCATATGTGTACGTCATGTATCCACAATTCCGTATTTATTTTTATATTTCATGTCAAACTTAGACAAATCGTTGTCCGCACATCGCATAGCGACTAATTTAATCACCCATATTTCCAAAACCTAAGTTTTTAAGGTAACTTGGGTGGTATAGTACTAAAGTTCTGGTCCTATTCTATCACCCTACGTGTTCGTCATGTATCCACAATTCCGTATTTATTTTTATATTTCATGTCAAACTTAGACAAATCGTTGTCCGCACATCGCATAGCGACTAATTTAATCACCCATATTTCCAAAACCTAAGTTTTTACGGTAGCTTGGGTGGTATAATACAGAAGTTCTGGTCCTATTCTATCACCCTATGTGTACGTAATGTATCCACAATTCCGTATTTATTTTTATATTTCATGTCAAACTTAGACAAATCGTTGTCCGCACATCGCATAGCGACTAATTTAATCAGCCATATTTCCAAAACCTAAGTTTTTACGGTAACTTGGGTGGTATAATACAGAAGTTCTGGTCCTATTCTATCACCATATGTGTACGTCATGTATCCACAATTCCGTATTTATTTTTATATTTCATGTCAAACTTAGACAAATCGTTGTCCGCACATCGCATAGCGACTAATTTAATCACCCATATTTCCAAAACCTAAGTTTTTACGGTAACTTAGGTGGTATAATACAGAAGTTCTGGTCCTATTCTATCACCCTATGTGTACGTCATGTATCCACAATTCCGTATTTATTTTTATATTTCATGTCAAACTTAGACAAATCGTTGTCCGCATATCTCAATGCGACTACTTTAATCAGCCATATTTCCAAAACCTAAGTTTTTACGGTAACTTGGGTGGTATAATACAGAAGTTCTGGTCCTATTCTATCACCATATGTGTACGTCATGTATCCACAATTCCGTATTTATTTTTATATTTCATGTCAAACTTAGACAAATCGTTGTCCGCACATCGCATAGCGACTAATTTAATCAGCCATATTTCCAAAACCTAAGTTTTTACGGTAACTTGGGTGGTATAATACAGAAGTTCTGGTCCTATTCTATCACCATATGTGTACGTCATGTATCCACAATTCCGTATTTATTTTTATATTTCATGTCAAACTTAGACAAATCGTTGTCCGCACATCGCATAGCGACTAATTTAATCACCCATATTTCCAAAACCTAAGTTTTTACGGTAACTTAGGTGGTATAATACAGAAGTTCTGGTCCTATTCTATCACCCTATGTGTACGTCATGTATCCACAATTCCGTATTTATTTTTATATTTCATGTCAAACTTAGACAAATCGTTGTCCGCATATCTCAATGCGACTACTTTAATCAGCCATATTTCCAAAACCTAAGTTTTTACGGTAACTTGGGTGGTATAATACAGAAGTTCTGGTCCTATTCTATCACCATATGTGTACGTCATGTATCCACAATTCCGTATTTATTTTTATATTTCATGTCAAACTTAGACAAATCGTTGTCCGCACATCGCATAGCGACTAATTTAATCACCCATATTTCCAAAACCTAAGTTTTTAAGGTAACTTGGGTGGTATAGTACTAAAGTTCTGGTACTATTCTTTCATCCTACTTGTACGTCATGCTGACACACTGCCGTATTTATTAATATTTATGTCAAACTTAGGTGGATCGCTGTCCACACATCCAAAGCAACTATTTTAATCACCCGTATTTCCAAAACCTAAATTTTGACGGTAACCTGAGTGGTATAATAATATAGTTCTAATCCTATTCTATCACCCAATGTGTACGTCATGTATCCAAAATTCCGTATTTATTTTTATATTTCATGTCAAACTTAGACAAATCGTTGTCCGCACTTCGCATAGCGACTAATTTAATCACCCATATTTCCAAAACCTAAGTTTTTACGGTAACTTGGGTGGTATAATACAGAAGTTCTGGTCCTATTCTATCACCCTATGTGTACGTCATGTATCCACAATTCCGTATTTATTTTTATATTTCATGTCAAACGTAGACAAATCGTTGTCCGCACATCGCATAGCGACTAATTTAATCACCCATATTTCCAAAACCTAATTTTTTAAGGTAACTTGGGTGGTATAATACTAAATTTCAGGACCTATTCTATCATCCTATGTGTACGTCATGTTGGCACACTTCCGTATTTATTTTATTTTTCATGTCATACTTTGACAAATCGCTGTCCGCACATCTCAATGCGACTACTTTAATCAGCCATATTTCCAAAACCTAAGTTTTTACGGTAACTTGGGTGGTATAATACAGAAGTTCTGGTCCTATTCTATCACCCTACGTGTACGTCATGTATCCATAATTCCGTATTTATTTTTATATTTCATGTCAAACTTAGACAAATCGTTGTCCGCACATCGCATAGCGACTAATTTAATCACCCATATTTCCAAAACCTAAGTTTTTAAGGTAACTTGGGTGGTATAATACTAAATTTCAGGACCTATTCTATCATCCTATGTGTACGTCATGTTGGCACACTTCCGTATTTATTTTATTTTTCATGTCATACTTTGACAAATCGCTGTCCGCACATCTCAATGCGACTACTTTAATCAGCCATATTTCCAAAACCTAAGTTTTTACGGTAACTTGGGTGGTATAATACAGAAGTTCTGGTCCTATTTCATCACCCTACGTGTACGTCATGCTGACACACTGCCGTATTTATTTTATATTTTATGTCAAACTTAGGTGGATCACTGTCCACACATCCAAAGCGACAATTTAATCACCCGTATTTCCAAAACCTAAGTTTTTAAGGTAACTTAGGTGGGATAATACAGAAGTTCTGGTCCTATTCTATCACCCTATGTGTACGTCATGTATCCACAATTCCGTATTTATTTTTATATTTCATGTCAAACTTAGACAAATCGTTGTCCGCATATCTCAATGCGACTACTTTAATCAGCCATATTTCCAAAACCTAAGTTTTTACGGTAACTTGGGTGGTATAATACAGAAGTTCTGGTCCTATTCTATCACCATATGTGTACGTCATGTATCCACAATTCCGTATTTATATTTATATTTCATGTCAAACTTAGACAAATCGTTGTCCGCACATCGCATAGCGACTAATTTAATCACCCATATTTCCAAAACCTAAGTTTTTACGGTAACTTAGGTGGTATAATACAGAAGTTCTGGTCCTATTCTATCACCCTATGTGTACGTCATGTATCCACAATTCCGTATTTATTTTTATATTTCATGTCAAACTTAGACAAATCGTTGTCCGCATATCTCAATGCGACTACTTTAATCAGCCATATTTCCAAAACCTAAGTTTTTACGGTAACTTGGGTGGTATAATACAGAAGTTCTGGTCCTATTCTATCACCATATGTGTACGTCATGTATCCACAATTCCGTATTTATTTTTATATTTCATGTCAAACTTAGACAAATCGTTGTCCGCACATCGCATAGCGACTAATTTAATCACCCATATTTCCAAAACCTAAGTTTTTAAGGTAACTTGGGTGGTATAGTACTAAAGTTCTGGTCCTATTCTATCACCCTACGTGTTCGTCATGTATCCACAATTCCGTATTTATTTTTATATTTCATGTCAAACTTAGACAAATCGTTGTCCGCACATCGCATAGCGACTAATTTAATCACCCATATTTCCAAAACCTAAGTTTTTACGGTAGCTTGGGTGGTATAATACAGAAGTTCTGGTCCTATTCTATCACCCTATGTGTACGTAATGTATCCACAATTCCGTATTTATTTTTATATTTCATGTCAAACTTAGACAAATCGTTGTCCGCACATCGCATAGCGACTAATTTAATCAGCCATATTTCCAAAACCTAAGTTTTTAAGGTAACTTGGGTGGTATAGTCCTAAAGTTCTGGTACTATTCTTTCATCCTA
This sequence comes from Flexamia atlantica, assembly GCA_035578135.1. Lineage (NCBI taxonomy): Eukaryota > Metazoa > Arthropoda > Insecta > Hemiptera > Cicadellidae > Flexamia > Flexamia atlantica. Next base: position 129,925 of record JAQJVK010000264.1, on the reverse strand, counting down.
CTTGTACGTCATGCTGACACACTGCCGTATTTATTTATATTTTATGTCAAACTTAGGTGGATCGCTGTCCACACATCCAAAGCAACTATTTTAATCACCCGTATTTCCAAAACCTAAATTTTGACGGTAACCTGAGTGGTATAATAATATAGTTCTAATCCTATTCTATCACCCAATGTGTACGTCATGTATCCAAAATTCCGTATTTATTTTTATATTTCATGTCAAACTTAGACAAATCGTTGTCCGCACTTCGCATAGCGACTAATTTAATCACCCATATTTCCAAAACCTAAGTTTTTACGGTAACTTGGGTGGTATAATACAGAAGTTCTGGTCCTATTCTATCACCCTATGTGTACGTCATGTATCCACAATTCCGTATTTATTTTTATATTTCATGTCAAACGTAGACAAATCGTTGTCCGCACATCGCATAGCGACTAATTTAATCACCCATATTTCCAAAACCTAATTTTTTAAGGTAACTTGGGTGGTATAATACTAAATTTCAGGACCTATTCTATCATCCTATGTGTACGTCATGTTGGCACACTTCCGTATTTATTTTATTTTTCATGTCATACTTTGACAAATCGCTTTCCGCACATCTCAATGCGACTAATTTAATCAGCCATATTTCCAAAACCTAAGTTTTTACGGTAACTTGGGTGGTATAATATAGAAGTTCTGGTCCTATTCTATCACCCTATGTGTACGTCATGTATCCAAAATTCCGTATTTATTTTTATATTTCATGTCAAACTTAGACAAATCGTTGTCCGCACATCGCATAGCGACTAATTTAATCACCCATATTTCCAAAACCTAAGTTTTTAAGGTAACTTGGGTGGTATAATACTAAATTTCAGGACCTATTCTATCATCCTATGTGTACGTCATGTTGGCACACTTCCGTATTTATTTTATTTTTCATGTCATACTTTCACAAATCGCTGTCCGCACATCTCAATGCGACTACTTTAATCAGCCATATTTCCAAAACCTAAGTTTTTACGGTAACTTGGGTGGTATAATACAGAAGTTCTGGTCCTATTCTATCACCCTACGTGTACGTAATGTTGGCACACCTCCGTATTTATTATTATATTTCATGTCATACTTAGACAAATCGTTGTCCGCACATCGCATAGCGACTAATTTAATCACCCATATTTCCAAAACCTAATTTTTTAAGGTAACTTGGGTGGTATAATACTAAATTTCAGGACCTATTCTATCACCCTATGTGTACGTCATGTATCCACAATTCCGTATTTATTTTTATATTTCATGTCAAACTTAGACAAATCGTTGTCCGCACATCGCATAGCGACTAATTTAATCACCCATATTTCCAAAACCTAAGTTTTTACGGTAACTTGGGTGGTATAATACTAAATTTCAGGACCTAATCTATCATCCTATGTGTACGTCATGTTGGCACACTTCCGTATTTATTTTATTTTTCATGTCATACTTTGACAAATCGCTGTCAACACATCTCAATGCGACTACTTTAATCAGCCATATTTCCAAAACCTAAGTTTTTACGGTAACTTGGGTGGTATAATACAGAAGTTCTGGTCCTATTCTATCACCCTACGTGTACGTCATGTATCCACAATTCCGTATTTATTTTTATATTTCATGTTAAACTTAGACAAATCGTTGTCCGCACATCGCATAGCGACTAATTTAATCACCCATATTTCCAAAACCTAAGTTTTTAAGGTAACTTGGGTGGTATAATACTAAATTTCAGGACCTATTCTATCATCCTATGTGTACGTCATGTTGGCACTCTTCCGTATTTATTTTATTTTTCATGTCATACTTTGACAAATCGCTGTCCGCACATCTCAATGCGACTACTTTAATCAGCCATATTTCCAAAACCTAAGTTTTTACGGTAACTTGGGTGGTATAGTACTAAGGTTCTGGACCTATTCTATCATCCTATGTGTACGTCATGTTGGCACACCTCCGTATTTTTTTATATTTCGTGTCAAATTTCGACAAATCGTTGTCCGCACTTCGCATAGCGACTAATTTAATCACCCATATTTCCAAAACCTAAGTTTTTACGGTAACTTGGGTGGTATAATACAGAAGTTCGTGTCCTATTCTATCACCCTATGTGTACGTCATGTATCCACAATTCCGTATTTATTTTTATATTTCATGTCAAACTTAGACAAATCGTTGTCCGCACATCGCATAGCGACTAATTTAATCACCCATATTTCCAAAACCTAAGTTTTTAAGGTAACTTGGGTGGTATAATACTAAATTTCAGGACCTATTCTATCATCCTATGTGTACGTCATGTTGGCACACTTCCGTATTTATTTTATTTTTTATGTCATACTTTGACAAATCGCTGTCCGCACATCTCAATGCGACTAATTTAATCAGCCATATTTCCAAAACCTAAGTTTTTACGGTAACTTGGGTGGTATAATATAGAAGTTCTGGTCCTATTCTATCACCCTATGTGTACGTCATGTATCCACAATTCCGTATTTATTTTTATATTTCATGTCAAACTTAGACAAATCGTTGTCCGCACATCGCATAGCGACTAATTTAATCACCCATATTTCCAAAACCTAAGTTTTTAAGGTAACTTGGGTGGTATAATACTAAATTTCAGGACCTATTCTATCATCCTATGTGTACGTCATGTTGGCACACTTCCGTATTTATTTTATTTTTCATGTCATACTTTGACAAATCTCTGTCCGCACATCTCAATGCGACTACTTTAATCAGCCAATATTCCAAAACCTAAGTTTTTACGGTAACTTGGGTGGTATAATACAGAAGTTCTGGTCCTATTCTATCACCCTACGTGTACGTCATGTATCCATAATTCCGTATTTATTTTTATATTTCATGTCAAACTTAGACAAATCGTTGTCCGCACATCGCATAGCGATTAATTTAATCACCCATATTTCCAAAACCTAAGTTTTTAAGGTAACTTGGGTGGTATAATACTAAATTTCAGGACCTATTCTATCATCCTATGTGTACGTCATGTTGGCACACTTCCGTATTTATTTTATTTTTCATGTCATACTTTGACAAATCGCTGTCCGCACATCTCAATGCGACTACTTTAATCAGCCATATTTCCAAAACCTAAGTTTTTACGGTAACTTGGGTGGTATAATACAGAAGTTCTGGTCCTATTTCATAACCCTACGTGTACGTCATGCTGACACACTGCCGTATTTATTTTATATTTTATGTCAAACTTAGGTGGATCACTGTCCACACATCCAAAGCGACTATTTTAATCACCCGTATTTCCAAAACCTAAGTTTTTAAGGTAACTTGGGTGGTATAATACTAAATTTCTGGACCTATTCTATCATCCTATGTGTACGTCATGTTGGCACACCTCCGTATTTTTTTTATATTTCGTGTCAAACCTCGACAAATCTCTGTCCGCACATCTCAATGCGACTACTTTAATCAGCCATATTTCCAAAACCTAAGTTTTTACGGTAACTTGGGTGGTATAATACAGAAGTTCTGGTCCTATTTTATCACCCTATATGTACGTAATGTTGGCACACCTCCGTATTTATTATTATATTTCATGTCATACTTTGACAAATCGTTGTCCGCACATCGCATAGCGACTAATTTAATCACCCATATTTCCAAAACCTAAGTTTTCACGGTAACTTGGGTGGTATAATACAGAAGTTCTGGTCCTATTCTATCACCCTATGTGTACGTCATGTATCCACAATTCCGTATTTATTTTTATATTTCATGTCAAACTTAGACAAATCGTTGTCCGCACATCGCATACCGACTAATTTAATCAGCCATATTTCCAAAACCTAAGTTTTTAAGATAACTTGGGTGGTATAGTACTAAAGATCTGGTCCTATTCTTTCATCCTACGTGTAAGTCATGCTGACACACTGCCGTATTTATTTTATTTTTCATGACAAACTTAGACAAATCGCTGTCCGCACACCTCAATGCGACTAATTTAATCACCCATATTTCCAAAACCTAAGTTTTTAAGGTAACTTGGGTGGTATAATACTAAATTTCAGGACCTATTCTATCATCCTATGTGTACGTCATGTTGGCACACTTCCGTATTTATTTTTATATTTCATGTCAAACTTAGACAAATCGCTGTCCGCACATCTCAATGCGACTACTTTAATCACCCATATTTCCAAAACCTAAGTTTTTACGGTAACTTGGGTGGTATAATACAGAAGTTCTGGTCCTATTCTATTACCCTACGTGTACGTAATGTTGGCACACCTCCGTATTTATTATTATATTTCATGTCATACTTAGACAAATCGTTGTCCGCACATCGCATAGCGACTAATTTAATCACCCATATTTCCAAAACCTAATTTTTTAAGGTAACTTGGGTGGTATAATACTAAATTTCAGGACCTATTCTATCACCCTATGTGTACGTCATGTATCCACAATTCCGTATTTATTTTTATATTTCATGTCAAACTTAGACAAATCGTTGTCCGCACATCGCATAGCGACTAATTTAATCACCCATATTTCCAAAACCTAAGTTTTTACGGTAACTTGGGTGGTATAATACTAAATTTCAGGACCTATTCTATCATCCTATGTGTACGTCATGTTGGCACACTTCCGTATTTATTTTATTTTTCATGTCATACTTTGACAAATCGCTGTCCGCACATCTCAATGCGACTATTTTAATCAGCCATATTTCCAAAACCTAAGTTTTTACGGTAACTTGGGTGGTATAATACAGAAGTTCTGGTCCTATTCTATCACCCTACGTGTACGTCATGTATCCACAATTCCGTATTTATTTTTATATTTCATGTCAAACTTAGACAAATCGTTGTCCGCACATCGCATAGCGACTAATTTAATCACCCATATTTCCAAAACCTAAGTTTTTAAGGTAACTTGGGTGGTATAATACTAAATTTCAGGACCTATTCTATCATCCTATGTCTACGTCATGTTGGCACACTTCCGTATTTATTTTATTTTTCATGATATACTTTGACAAATCGCTGTCCGCACATCTCAATGCGACTACTTTAATCAGCCATATTTCAAAACCTAAGTTTTTACGGTAACTTGAGTGGTATAATACAGAAGTTCTGGTCCTATTATATCACCCTATGTGTACGTCATGTATCCACAATTCCGTATTTATTTTTATATTTCATGTCAAACTTAGACAAATTGTTGTCCGCACATCGCATAGCGATTAATTTAATCACCCATATTTCCAAAACCTAAGTTTTTAAGGTAACTTGGGTGGTATAATACTAAATTTCAGGACCTATTCTATCATCCTATGTGTACGTCATGTTGGCACACTTCCGTATTTATTTTATTTTTCATGTCATACTTTGACAAATCGCTGTCCGCACATCTCAATGCGACTACTTTAATCAGCCATATTTCCAAAACCTAAGTTTTTACGGTAACTTGGGTGGTATATTACAGAAGTTCTGGTCCTATTTCATAACCCTACGTGTACGTCATGCTGACACACTGCCGTATTTATTTTATATTTTATGTCAAACTTAGGTGGATCACTGTCCACACATCCAAAGCGACTATTTTAATCACCCGTATTTCCAAAACCTAAGTTTTTAAGGTAACTTGGGTGGTATAATACTAAATTTCTGGACCTATTCTATCATCCTATGTGTACGTCATGTTGGCACACCTCCGTATTTTTTTTATATTTCGTGTCAAACCTCGACAAATCTCTGTCCGCACATCTCAATGCGACTACTTTAATCAGCCATATTTCCAAAACCTAAGTTTTTACGGTAACTTGGGTGGTATAATACAGAAGTTCTGGTCCTATTTTATCACCCTATATGTACGTAATGTTGGCACACCTCCGTATTTATTATTATATTTCATGTCATACTTTGACAAATCGTTGTCCGCACATCGCATAGCGACTAATTTAATCACCCATATTTCCAAAACCTAAGTTTTCACGGTAACTTGGGTGGTATAATACAGAAGTTCTGGTCCTATTCTATCACCCTATGTGTACGTCATGTATCCACAATTCCGTATTTATTTTTATATTTCATGTCAAACTTAGACAAATCGTTGTCCGCACATCGCATACCGACTAATTTAATCAGCCATATTTCCAAAACCTAAGTTTTTAAGATAACTTGGGTGGTATAGTACTAAAGATCTGGTCCTATTCTTTCATCCTACGTGTAAGTCATGCTGACACACTGCCGTATTTATTTTATTTTTCATGTCAAACTTAGACAAATCGCTGTCCGCACACCTCAATGCGACTAATTTAATCACCCATATTTCCAAAACCTAAGTTTTTAAGGTAACTTGGGTGGTATAATACTAAATTTCAGGACCTATTCTATCATCCTATGTGTACGTCATGTTGGCACACTTCCGTATTTATTTTTATATTTCATGTCAAACTTAGACAAATCGCTGTCCGCACATCTCAATGCGACTACTTTAATCACCCATATTTCCAAAACCTAAGTTTTTACGGTAACTTGGGTGGTATAATACAGAAGTTCTGGTCCTATTCTATTACCCTACGTGTACGTAATGTTGGCACACCTCCGTATTTATTATTATATTTCATGTCATACTTAGACAAATCGTTGTCCGCACATCGCATAGCGACTAATTTAATCACCCATATTTCCAAAACCTAATTTTTTAAGGTAACTTGGGTGGTATAATACTAAATTTCAGGACCTATTCTATCACCCTATGTGTACGTCATGTATCCACAATTCCGTATTTATTTTTATATTTCATGTCAAACTTAGACAAATCGTTGTCCGCACATCGCATAGCGACTAATTTAATCACCCATATTTCCAAAACCTAAGTTTTTACGGTAACTTGGGTGGTATAATACTAAATTTCAGGACCTATTCTATCATCCTATGTGTACGTCATGTTGGCACACTTCCGTATTTATTTTATTTTTCATGTCATACTTTGACAAATCGCTGTCCGCACATCTCAATGCGACTATTTTAATCAGCCATATTTCCAAAACCTAAGTTTTTACGGTAACTTGGGTGGTATAATACAGAAGTTCTGGTCCTATTCTATCACCCTACGTGTACGTCATGTATCCACAATTCCGTATTTATTTTTATATTTCATGTCAAACTTAGACAAATCGTTGTCCGCACATCGCATAGCGACTAATTTAATCACCCATATTTCCAAAACCTAAGTTTTTAAGGTAACTTGGGTGGTATAATACTAAATTTCAGGACCTATTCTATCATCCTATGTGTACGTCATGTTGGCACACTTCCGTATTTATTTTATTTTTCATGATATACTTTGACAAATCGCTGTCCGCACATCTCAATGCGACTACTTTAATCAGCCATATTTCAAAACCTAAGTTTTTACGGTAACTTGAGTGGTATAATACAGAAGTTCTGGTCCTATTATATCACCCTATGTGTACGTCATGTATCCACAATTCCGTATTTATTTTTATATTTCATGTTAAACTTAGACAAATCGTTGTCCGCACATCGCATAGCGACTAATTTAATCACCCATATTTCCAAAACCTAAGTTTTTAAGGTAACTTGGGTGGTATAATACTAAATTTCAGGACCTATTCTATCATCCTATGTGTACGTCAAGTTGGCACTCTTCCGTATTTATTTTATTTTTCATGTCATACTTTGACAAATCGCTGTCCGCACATCTCAATGCGACTACTTTTTTCAGCCATATTTCCAAAACCTAAGTTTTTACGGTAACTTGGGTGGTATAATACAGAAGTTCTGGTCCTATTCTATCACCCTACGTGTACGTCATGTATCCATAATTCCGTATTTATTTTTATATTTCATGTCAAACTTAGACAAATCGTTGTCCGCACATCGCATAGCGACTAATTTAATCACCCATATTTCCAAAACTTAAGTTTTTAAGGTAACTTGGGTGGTATAATACTAAATTTCAGGACCTATTCTATCATCCTATGTGTACGTCATGTTGGCACACTTCCGTATTTATTTTATTTTTCATGTCATACTTTGACAAATCGCTGTCCGCACATCTCAATGCGACTACTTTAATCAGCCATATTTCCAAAACCTAAGTTTTTACGGTAACTTGGGTGGTATAATACAGAAGTTCTGGTCCTATTTCATCACCCTACGTGTACGTCATGCTGACACACTGCCGTATTTATTTTATATTTTATGTCAAACTTAGGTGGATCACTATCCACACATCCAAAGCGACTATTTTAATCACCCGTATTTCCAAAACCTAAGTTTTTAAGGTAACTTGGGTGGTATAGTACTAAAGTTCTGGACCTATTCTATCATCCTATGTGTACGTCATGTTGGCACACCTCCGTATTTTTTTATATTTCGTGTCAAACTTCGACAAATCTCTGTCCGCACATCTCAATGCGACTACTTTAATCAGCCATATTTCCGAAACCTAAGTTTTTACGGTAACTTGGGTGGTATAATACAGAAGTTCTGGTCCTATTTAATCACGCTATATGTACGTAATGTTGGCACACCTCCGTATTTATTATTATATTTCATGTCATACTTTGACAAATCGTTGTCCGCACATCGCATAGCGACTAATTTAATCACCCATATTTCCAAAACCTAAGTTTTCACGGTATCTTGGGTGGTATAATACAGAAGTTCTGGTCCTATTCTATCATCCTATGTGTACGTCATGTATCCACAATTCCGTATTTATTTTTATATTTCATGTCAAACTTAGACAAATCGTTGTCCGCACATCGCATACCGACTAATTTAATCAGCCATATTTCCAAAACCTAAGTTTTTAAGATAACTTGGGTGGTATAGTACTAAAGATCTGGTCCTATTCTTTCATCCTACGTGTAAGTCATGCTGACACACTGCCGTATTTATTTTATTTTTCATGTCAAACTTAGACAAACCGCTGTCCGCACATCTCAATGCGACTAATTTAATCACCCATATTTCCAAAACCTAAGTTTTTAAGGTAACTTGGGTGGTATAATACTAAATTTCAGGACCTATTCTATCATCCTATGTGTACGTCATGTTGGCACACTTCCGTATTTATTTTTATATTTCATGTCAAACTTAGACAAATCGTTGTCCGCACATCTCAATGCGACTATTTAATCACCCATATTTCCAAAACCTAAGTTTTTACGGTAACTTGGGTGGTATAATACAGAAGTTCTGGTCCTATTCTATCACCCTACGTGTACGTAATGTTGGCACACCTCCGTATTTATTATTATATTTCATGTCATACTTAGACAAATCGTTGTCCGCACATCGCATAGCGACTAATTTAATCACCCATATTTCCAAAACCTAATTTTTTAAGGTAACTTGGGTGGTATAATACTAAATTTCAGGACCTATTCTATCACCCTATGTGTACGTCATGTATCCACAATTCCGTATTTATTTTTATATTTCATGTCAAACTTAGACAAATCGTTGTCCGCACATCGCATAGCGACTAATTTAATCACCCATATTTCCAAAACCTAAGTTTTTACGGTAACTTGGGTGGTATAATACTAAATTTCAGGACCTATTCTATCATCCTATGTGTACGTCATGTTGGCACACTTCCGTATTTATTTTATTTTTCATGTCATACTTTGACAAATCGCTGTCCACACATCTCAATGCGACTACTTTAATCAGCCATATTTCCAAAACCTAAGTTTTTACGGTAACTTGGGTGGTATAATACAGAAGTTCTGGTCCTATTCTATCACCCTACGTGTACGTCATGTATCCACAATTCCGTATTTATTTTTATATTTCATGTTAAACTTAGACAAATCGTTGTCCGCACATCGCATAGCGACTAATTTAATCACCCATATTTCCAAAACCTAAGTTTTTAAGGTAACTTGGGTGGTATAATACTAAATTTCAGGACCTATTCTATCATCCTATGTGTACGTCATGTTGGCACTCTTCCGTATTTATTTTATTTTTCATGTCATACTTTGACAAATCGCTGTCCGCACATCTCAATACGACTACTTTAATCAGCCATATTTCCAAAACCTAAGTTTTTACGGTAACTTGGGTGGTATAATACAGAAGTTCTGGTCCTATTTCATCACCCTACGTGTACGTCATGCTGACACAATGCCGTATTTATTTTATTTTTCATGTAATACTTTGACAAATCGCTGTCCGCACATCTCAATGCGACTACTTTAATCAGCCATATTTCCAAAACCTAAGTTTTTACGGTAACTTGGGTGGTTTATTACAGAAGTTCTGGTCCTATTCTATCACCCTATGTGTACGTCATGTATCCACAATTCCGTATTTATTTTTATATTTCATGTCAAACTTAGACGAATCGTTGTCCGCACATCGCATAGCGACTAATTTAATCACCCATATTTCCAAAACCTAAGTTTTTACGGTAACTTGGGTGGTATAGTACTAAGGTTCTGGACCTATTCTATCATCCTATGTGTACGTCATGTTGGCACACCTCCGTATTTTTTTATATTTCGTGTCAAATTTCGACAAATCGTTGTCCGCACTTCGCATAGCGACTAATTTAATCACCCATATTTCCAAAACCTAAGTTTTTACGGTAACTTGGGTGGTATAATACAGAAGTTCGTGTCCTATTCTATCACCCTATGTGTACGTCATGTATCCACAATTCCGTATTTATTTTTATATTTCATGTCAAACTTAGACGAATCGTTGTCCGCACATCGCATAGCGACTAATTTAATCACCCATATTTCCAAAACCTAAGTTTTTACGGTAACTTGGGTGGTATAGTACTAAGGTTCTGGACCTATTCTATCATCCTATGTGTACGTCATGTTGGCACACCTCCGTATTTTTTTATATTTCGTGTCAAATTTCGACAAATCGTTGTCCGCACTTCGCATAGCGACTAATTTAATCACCCATATTTCCAAAACCTAAGTTTTTAAGGTAACTTGGGTGGTATAATACTAAATTTCAGGACCTATTCTATCATCCTATGTGTACGTCATGTTGGCACACTTCCGTATTTATTTTATTTTTTATGTCATACTTTGACAAATCGCTGTCCGCACATCTCAATGCGACTAATTTAATCAGCCATATTTCCAAAACCTAAGTTTTTACGGTAACTTGGGTGGTATAATATAGAAGTTCTGGTCCTATTCTATCACCCTATGTGTACGTCATGTATCCACAATTCCGTATTTATTTTTATATTTCATGTCAAACTTAGACAAATCGTTGTCCGCACATCGCATAGCGACTAATTTAATCACCCATATTTCCAAAACCTAAGTTTTTAAGGTAACTTGGGTGGTATAATACTAAATTTCAGGACCTATTCTATCATCCTATGTGTACGTCATGTTGGCACACTTCCGTATTTATTTTATTTTTCATGTCATACTTTGACAAATCTCTGTCCGCACATCTCAATGCGACTACTTTAATCAGCCAATATTCCAAAACCTAAGTTTTTACGGTAACTTGGATGGTATAATACAGAAGTTCTGGTCCTATTCTATCACCCTACGTGTACGTCATGTATCCATAATTCCGTATTTATTTTTATATTTCATGTCAAACTTAGACAAATCGTTGTCCGCACATCGCATAGCGACTAATTTAATCACCCATATTTCCAAAACCTAAGTTTTTAAGGTAACTTGGGTGGTATAATACTAAATTTCAGGACCTATTCTATCATCCTATGTGTACGTCATGTTGGCACACTTCCGTATTTATTTTATTTTTCATGTCATACTTTGACAAATCGCTGTCCGCACATCTCAATGCGACTACTTTAATCAGCCATATTTCCAAAACCTAAGTTTTTACGGTAACTTGGGTGGTATAATACAGAAGTTCTGGTCCTATTTCATCACCCTACGTGTACGTCATGCTGACACACTGCCGTATTTATTTTAAATTTTTTGTCAAACTTAGGTGGATCACTGTCCACACATCCAAAGCGACTATTTTAATCACCCGTATTTCCAAAACCTAAGTTTTTAAGGTAACTTGGGTGGTATAATACTAAATTTCTGGACCTATTCTATCATCCTATGTGTACGTCATGTTGGCACACCTCCGTATTTTTTTTATATTTCGTGTCAAACCTCGACAAATCTCTGTCCGCACATCTCAATGCGACTACTTTAATCAGCCATATTTCCAAAACCTAAGTTTTTACGGTAACTTGGGTGGTATAATACAGAAGTTCTGGTCCTATTTTATCACCCTATATGTACGTAATGTTGGCACACCTCCGTATTTATTATTATATTTCATGTCATACTTTGACAAATCGTTGTCCGCACATCGCATAGCGACTAATTTAATCACCCATATTTCCAAAACCTAAGTTTTCACGGTAACTTGGGTGGTATAATACAGAAGTTCTGGTCCTATTCTATCACCCTATGTGTACGTCATGTATCCACAATTCCGTATTTATTTTTATATTTCATGTCAAACTTAGACAAATCGTTGTCCGCACATCGCATACCGACTAATTTAATCAGCCATATTTCCAAAACCTAAGTTTTTAAGATAACTTGGGTGGTATAGCACTAAAGATCTGGTCCTATTCTTTCATCCTACGTGTAAGTCATGCTGACACACTGCCGTATTTATTTTATTTTTCATGTCAAACTTAGACAAATCGCTGTCCGCACACCTCAATGCGACTAATTTAATCACCCATATTTCCAAAACCTAAGTTTTTAAGGTAACTTGGGTGGTATAATACTAAATTTCAGGACCTATTCTATCATCCTATGTGTACGTCATGTTGGCACACTTCCGTATTTATTTTTATATTTCATGTCAAACTTAGACAAATCGCTGTCCGCACATCTCAATGCGACTACTTTAATCACCCATATTTCCAAAACCTAAGTTTTTACGGTAACTTGGGTGGTATAATACAGAAGTTCTGGTCCTATTCTATCACCATACGTGTACGTAATGTTGGCACACCTCCGTATTTATTATTATATTTCATGTCATACTTAGACAAATCGTTGTCCGCACATCGCATAGCGACTAATTTAATCACCCATATTTCCAAAACCTAATTTTTTAAGGTAACTTGGGTGGTATAATACTAAATTTCAGGACCTATTCTATCACCCTATGTGTACGTCATGTATCCACAATTCCGTATTTATTTTTATATTTCATGTCAAACTTAGACAAATCGTTGTCCGCACATCGCATAGCGACTAATTTAATCACCCATATTTCCAAAACCTAAGTTTTTACGGTAACTTGGGTGGTATAATACTAAATTTCAGGACCTATTCTATCATCCTATGTGTACGTCATGTTGGCACACTTCCGTATTTATTTTATTTTTCATGTCATACTTTGACAAATCGCTGTCCGCACATCTCAATGCGACTATTTTAATCAGCCATATTTCCAAAACCTAAGTTTTTACGGTAACTTGGGTGGTATAATACAGAAGTTCTGGTCCTATTCTATCACCCTACGTGTACGTCATGTATCCACAATTCCGTATTTATTTTTATATTTCATGTCAAACTTAGACAAATCGTTGTCCGCACATCGCATAGCGACTAATTTAATCACCCATATTTCCAAAACCTAAGTTTTTAAGGTAACTTGGGTGGTATAATACTAAATTTCAGTACCTATTCTATCATCCTATGTGTACGTCATGTTGGCACACTTCCGTATTTATTTTATTTTTCATGATATACTTTGACAAATCGCTGTCCGCACATCTCAATGCGACTACTTTAATCAGCCATATTTCCAAAACCTAAGTTTTTACGGTAACTTGAGTGGTATAATACAGAAGTTCTGGTCCTATTATATCACCCTATGTGTACGTCATGTATCCACAATTCCGTATTTATTTTTATATTTCATGTTAAACTTAGACAAATCGTTGTCCGCACATCGCATAGCGACTAATTTAATCACCCATATTTCCAAAACCTAAGTTTTTAAGGTAACTTGGGTGGTATAATACTAAATTTCAGGACCTATTCTATCATCCTATGTGTACGTCATGTTGGCACACTTCCGTATTTATTTTATTTTTCATGATATACTTTGACAAATCGCTGTCCGCACATCTCAATGCGACTACTTTAATCAGCCATATTTCCAAAACCTAAGTTTTTACGGTAACTTGAGTGGTATAATACAGAAGTTCTGGTCCTATTCTATCACCCTATGTGTACGTCATGTATCCACAATTCCGTATTTATTTTTATATTTCATGTCAAACTTAGACAAATCGCTGTCCGCACATCTCAATGCGACTACTTTAATCAGCCATATTTCCAAACCCTAAGTTTTTACGGTAACTTGGGTGGTATAGTACTAAAGTTCTGGACCTATTCTATCATCCTATGTGTACGTCATGTTGGCACACCTCCGTATTTTTTTTATATTTCGTGTCAAACTTCGACAAATCTCTGTCCGCACATCTCAATGCGACTACTTTAATCAGCCATATTTCCAAAACCTAAGTTTTTACGGTAACTTGGGTGGTATAATACAGAAGTTCTGGTCCTATTTCATCACCCTACGTGTACGTCATGCTGACACACTGCCGTATTTATTTTATATTTTATGTCAAACTTAGGTGGATCACTGTCCACACATCCAAAGCGACTATTTTAATCAACCGTATTTCCAAAACCTAAGTTTTTAAGGTAACTTGGGTGGTATAATACAGAAGTTCTGGTCCTATTCTATCACCCTACGTGTACGTAATGTTGGCACACCTCCGTATTTATTATTATATTTCATGTCATACTTAGACAAATCGTTGTCCGCACATCGCATAGCGACTAATTTAATCACCCATATTTCCAAAACCTAAGTTTTTACGGTAACTTGGGTGGTATAGTACTAAAGTTCTGGACCTATTCTATCATCCTATGTGTACGTCAAGTTGGCACACCTCCGTATTTTTTTATATTTCGTGTCAAACTTCGACAAATCGTTGTCCGCTCATCGCATAGCGACTAATTTAATCACTCATATTTCCAAAACCTAAGTTTTTACGGTAACTTGGGTGGTATAATACAGAAGTTCTGGTCCTATTATATCACCCTACGTGTACGTCATGTATCCACAATTCCGTATTTATTTTTATATTTCATGTCATACTTTGACAAATCGTTGTCCGCACATCGCATAGCGACTAATTTAATCACCCATATTTCCAAAACCTAAGTTTTTAAGGTAACTTGGGTGGTATAGTACTAAAGTTCTGGTCCTATTCTTTCATCCTACGTGTACGTCATGCTGACACACTGCCGTATTTATTTTATATTTTATGTCAAACAGGTGGATCGCTGTCCACCCATCCAAAGCGACTATTTTAATCACCCGTATTTCCAAAACCTAAGTTTTGACGGTAACCTGAGTGGTATAATAATATAGTTCTAATCCTATTCTATCACCCAATGTGTACGTCAAGTATCCAAAATTACGTATTTATTTTTATATTTCATGTCAAACTTAGACAAATCGTTGTCCGCACATCGCATAGCGACTAATTTAATCACCCATATTTCCAAAACCTAAGTTTTTACGGTAACTTGGGTGGTATAATACAGAAGTTCTGGTCCTATTCTATCACCCTATGTGTACGTAATGTATCCACAATTCCGTATTTATTTTTATATTTCATGTCAAACTTAGACAAATCGTTGTCCGCACATCGCATAGCGACTAATTTAATCACCCATATTTCCAAAACCTAAGTTTTTAAGGTAACTTGGGTGGTATAATACTAAATTTCAGGACCTATTCTATCATCCTATGTGTACGTCATGTTGGCACACTTCCGTATTTATTTTATTTTTCATGTCATAATTTGACAAATCGCTGTCCGCACATCTCAATGCGACTACTTTAATCAGCCATATTTCCAAAACCTAAGTTTTTACGGTAACTTGGGTTGTATAGTACTAAAGTTCTGGACCTATTCTATCATCCTATGTGTACGTCATGTTGGCACACTTCCGTATTTATTTTATTTTTCATGTCATACTTTGACAAATCGCTGTCCGCACATCTCAATGCGACTACTTTAATCAGCCATATTTCCAAAACCTAAGTTTTTAAGGTAACTTGGGTGGTATAGTACTAAAGTTCCGGACCTATTCTATCATCCTACGTGTACGTCATGCTGACACACTGCCGTATTTATTTTATATTTTATGTCAAACTTAGGTGGATCACTGTCCACACATACAAAGCGACTATTTTAATCACCCGTATTTCCAAAACCTAAGTTTTTACGGTAACTTGGGTGGTATAGTACTAAAGTTCTGGACCTATTCTATCATCCTATGTGTACGTCATGTTGGCACACTTCCGTATTTATTTTATATTTTATGTCAAACAGGTGGATCGCTGTCCACACATCCAAAGCGACTATTTTAATCACCCGTATTTCCAAAACCTAAGTTTTTACGGTAACTTGGGTGGTATAATACAGAAGTTCTGGTCCTATTCAATCACCCTATGTGTACGTCATGTATCCACAATTCCGAATTTATTTTTATATTTCATGTCAAACTTAGACAAATCGCTGTCCGCAAATCTCAACGCGACTAATTTAATCACCCATATTTCCAAAACCTAAGTTTTTACGGTAACTTGGGTGGTATAATACAGACGTTCTGGTCCTATTCTATCACCCTTTGTGTACGTTATGTATCCACAATTCCGAATTTATTTTTATATTTCATGTCAAACTTAGACAAATCGCTGTCCGCACATCTCAATGCGACTACTTTAATCAGACATATTTCCAAAACCTAAGTTTTTACGGTAACTTGGGTGGTATAGTACTAAAGTTCTGGTCCTATTCTTTCATCCTACGTGTACGTCATGCTGACACACTGCCGTATTTATTTTATATTTTATGTCAAACAGGTGGATCGCTGTCCACACATCCAAAGCGACTATTTTAATCACCCGTATTTCCAAAACCTAAGTTTTTAAGGTAACTTGGGTGGTATAGTACTAAAGTTCTGGACCTATTCTATCATCCTATGTGTACGTCATGTTGGCACACCTCCGAATTTTTTTTATATTTCGTGTCAAACTTCGACAAGTCTCTGTCCGCACATCTCAATGCGACTACTTTAATCAGCCATATTTCCAAAACCTAAGTTTTTATGGTAACTTGGGTGGTATAATACAGAAGTTCTGGTCCTATTCTACCACCCTACGTGTACGTAATGTTGGCAAACCTCCGTATTTATTTTTATATTTAATGTCAAACTTAGACAAATCGTTGTCCGCACATCGCATAGCGACTAATTTAATCACCCATATTTCCAAAACCTAAGTTTTTACGGTAACTTGGGTGGTATAGTACTAAAGTTCTGGACCTATTCTATCATCCTATGTGTACGTCATGTTGGCACACCTCCGTATTTTTTTTATATTTCGTGTCAAACTTCGACAAATCGTTGTCCGCACATCGCATAGCGACTAATTTAATCACCCATATTTCCAAAACCTAAGTCTTTACGGTAACTTGGGTGGTATAATACAGAAGTTCTGGTCCTATTCTATCACCCTATGTGTACGTCATGTATCCACAATTCCGTATTTATTTTTATATTTCATGTCAAACTTAGACAAATCGCTGTCCGCACATCTCAATGCGACTACTTTAATCAGCCATATTTCCAAAACCTAAGTTTTTACGGTAACTTGGGTGGTATAATACTAAATTTCAGGACCTATTCTATCATCCTATGTGTACGTCATGTTGGCACACTTCCGTATTTATTTTATTTTTCACGTCATACTTTGACAAATCGCTGTCCGCACATCTCAATGCGACTATTTTAATCAGCCATATTTCCAAAACCTAAGTTTTTACGGTAACTTTGGTGGTATAGTACTAAAGTTCTGGACCTATTCTATCATCCTATGTGTACGTCATGTTGGCACACTTCCGTATTTATTTTATTTTTCATGTCATACTTTGACAAATCGCTGTCCGCACATCTCAATGCGACTACTTTAATCAGCCATATTTCCAAAACCTAAGTTTTTAAGGTAAATTGGGTGGTATAGTACTAAAGTTCTGGACCTATACTATCATCCTACGTGTACGTCATGCTGACACACTGCCGTATTTATTTTATATTTTATGTCAAACTTAGGTGGATCACTGTCCACACATCCAAAGCGACTATTTTAATCACCCGTATTTCCAAAACCTAAGTTTTTACGGTAACTGGGGTGGTATAGTACTAAAGTTCTGGACCTATTCTATCATCCTATGTGTACGTCATGTTGGCACACTTCCGTATTTATTTTATATTTTATGTCAAACAGGTGGATCGCTGTCCACACATCCAAAGCGACTATTTTAATCACCAGTATTTCAAAAACCTAAGTTTTTACGGTAACTTGGGTGGTATAATACAGAAGTTCTGGTCCTATTCTACACCCTATGTGTACGTCATGTATCCACAATTCCGAATGTATTTTTATATTTCATGTCAAACTTAGACAGCTCGCTGTCCGCACATCTCAATGCGACTAATTTAATCACCCATATTTCCAAAACCTAAGTTTTTACGGTAACTTGCTTGGTATAATACAGAAGTTCTGGTCCTATTCTATCACCCTATGTGTACGTCATGTATCCACAATTCCGAATTTATTTTTATATTTCATGTCAAACTTAGACAAATCGCTGTCCGCACATCTCAATGCGACTACTTTAATCAGATATATTTCCAAAACCTAAGTTTTTACGGTAACTTGGGTGGTATGGTACTAAAGTTCTGGACCTATTCTATCATCCTATGTGTACGTCATGTTGGCACACCTCCGTATTTTTTTTATATTTCGTGTCAAACTTCGACAAATCTCTGTCCGCACATCTCAATGCGACTACTTTAATTAGCCATATTTCCAAAACCTAAGTTTTTACGGTAACTTGGGTGGTATAATACAAAAGTTCTGGTCCTATTCTATCACCCTACGTGTACGTAATGTTGGCAAACCTCCGTATTTATTATTATATTTCATGTCATACTTAGACAAATCGTTGTCCGCACATCGCATAGCGACTAATTTAATCACCCATATTTCCAAAACCTAAGTTTTTAAGGTAACTTGGGTGGTATAGTACTAAAGTTCTGGTCCTATTCTTTCATCCTACGTGTACGTCATGCTGACACACTGCCGTATTTATTTTATATTTTATGTCAAACAGGTGGATCGCTGTCCACACATCCAAAGCGACTATTTTAATCACCCGTATTTCCAAAACCTAAGTTTTTAAGGTAACGTGGGTGGTATAGTACTAAAGTTCTGGACCTATTCTATCATCCTATGTGTACGTCATGTTGGCACACCTCCGTATTTTTTTATATTTCGTGTCAAACTTCGACAAATCTCTGTCCGCACATCTCAATGCGACTACTTTAATTAGCCATATTTCCAAAACCTAAGTTTTTACGGTAACTTGGGTGGTATAATACAGAAGTTCTGGTCCTATTCTATCACCCTATGTGTACGTCATGTATCCACAATTCCGTATTTATTTTTATATTTCATGTCAAACTTAGACAAATCGCTGTCCGCACATCTCAATGCGACTACTTTAATCAGCCATATTTCCAAAACCTAAGTTTTTACGGTAACTTGGGTGGTATAGTACTAAAGTTCTGGACCTATTCTATCATCCTATGTGTACGTCATGTTGGCACACCTCCGTATTTTTTTTATATTTCGTGTCAAACTTCGACAAATCTCTGTCCGCACATCTCAATGCGACTACTTTAATCAGCCATATTTCCAAAACCTAAGTTTTTACGGTAACTTGGGTGGTATAGTACTAAAGTTCTGGTCCTATTCTTTCATCCTACGTGTACGTAATGTTGGCACACCTCCGTATTCATTTTTATATTTCATGTCATACTTAGACAAATCGTTGTCCGCACATCGCATAGCGACTAATTTAATCACCCATATTTCCAAAACCTAAGTTTTTAAGGTAACTTGGGTGGTATAGTACTAAAGTTCTGGTCCTATTCTTTCATCCTACGTGTACGTAATGTTGGCACACCTCCGTATTCATTTTTATATTTCATGTCAAACTTAGACAAATCGTTGTCCGCACATCGCATAGCGACTAATTTAATCACCCATATTTCCAAAACCTAAGTTTTTACGGTAACTTGGGTGGTATAGTACTAAAGTTCTGGACCTATTCTATCATCCTATGTGTACGTCAAGTTGGCACACCTCCGTATTTTTTTTATATTTCGTGTCAAACTTCGACAAATCGTTGTCCGCACATCTCAATGCGACTACTTTAATCAGCCATATTTCCAAAACCTAAGTTTTTACGGTAACTTGGGTGGTATAGTACAAAAGTTCTGGACCTATTCTATCATCATATGTGTACGTCATGTTGGCACACCTCCGTATTTTTTTTATTTTTCGTGTCAAACTTCGACAAATATCTGTCCGCACATCTAAATGCGACTACTTTAATCAGCCATATTTCCAAAACCTAAGTTTTTACGGTAACTTGGGTGGTATAATACAGAAGTTCTGGTCCTATTCTATCACCCTACGTGTACGTATTGTTGGCACACCTCCGTATTTATTATTATATTTCATGTCATACTTAGACAAATCGTTGTCCGCACATCGCATAGCGACTAATTTAATCACCCATATTTCCAAAACCTAAGTTTTTAAGGTAACTTGGGTGGTATAGTACTAAAGTTCTGGTCCTATTCTTTCATCCTACGTGTACGTAATGTTGGCACACCTCCGTATTCATTTTTATATTTCATGTCAAACTTAGACAAATCGTTGTCCGCACATCGCATAGCGACTAATTTAATCACCCATATTTCCAAAACCTAAGTTTTTACGGTAACTTGGGTGGTATAGTACTAAAGTTCTGGACCTATTCTATCATCCTATGTGTACGTCAAGTTGGCACACCTCCGTATTTTTTTTATATTTCGTGTCAAACTTCGACAAATCGTTGTCCGCTCATCGCATAGCGACTAATTTAATCACTCATATTTCCAAAACCTAAGTTTTTACGGTAACTTGGTTGGTATAATACAGAAGTTCTGGTCCTATTCTTTCACCCTATGTGTACGTCATGTATCCACAATTCCGTATTTATTTTTATATTTCATGTCAAACTTAGACAAATCGCTGTCCGCACATCTCAATGCGACTACTTTAATCAGCCATATTTCCAAAACCTAAGTTTTTACGGTAACTTGGGTGGTATAGTACTAAAGTTCTGGTCCTATTCTATCACCCTACGTGTACGTCATGTTGGCACACCTCCGTATTTTTTTTATATTTCGTGTCAAACTTCGACAAATATCTGTCCGCACATCTCAATGCGACTACTTTAATCAGCCATATTTCCAAAACCTAAGTTTTTACGGTAACTTGGGTGGTATAATACAGAAGTTCTGGTCCTATTCTATCACCCTACGTGTACGTAATGTTGGCACCCCTCCGTATTTATTATTATATTTCATGTCATACTTAGACAAATCGTTGTCCGCACATCGCATAGCGACTAATTTAATCACCCATATTTCCAAAACCTAAGTTTTTAAGGTAACTTGGGTGGTATAGTACTAAAGTTCTGGTACTATTCTTTCATCCTACGTGTACGTCATGCTGACACACTGCCGTATTTATTTTATTTTTCATGTCATACTTTGACAAATCGCTGTCCGCACATCTCAATGCGACTACTTTAATCAGCCATATTTCCAAAACCTAAGTTTTTACGGTAACTTGGGTGGTATAATACAGAAGTTCTGGTCCTATTCCATCACCCTACGTGTACGTAATGTTGGCACACCTCCGTATTTATTTTTATATTTCGTGTCAAACTTCGACAAATCGTTGTCCGCACATCGCATAGCGACTAATTTAATCACCCATATGTCCAAAACCTAAGTTTTTAAGGTAACTTGGGTGGTATAATACTGAATTTCAGGACCTATTCTATCATCTTATGTGTACGTCAAGTTGGCACACCTCCGTATTTTTTTTATATTTCGTGTCAAACTTCGACAAATCGTTGTCCGCTCATCGCATAGCGACTAATTTAATCACTCATATTTCCAAAACCTAAGTTTTTACGGTAACTTGGTTGGTATAATACAGAAGTTCTGGTCCTATTCTTTCACCCTATGTGTACGTCATGTATCCACAATTCCGTATTTATTTTTATATTTCATGTCAAACTTAGACAAATCGCTGTCCGCACATCTCAATGCGACTACTTTAATTAGCCATATTTCCAAAACCTAAGTTTTTACGGTAACTTGGATGGTATAATACAGAAGTTCTGGTCCTATTTCATCACCCTACGTGTACGTCATGCTGACACACTGCCGTATTTATTTTATATTTTATGTCAAACTTATGTGGATCACTGTCCACACATCCAACGCGACTAATTTAATCACCCGTATTTCCAAAACCTAAGTTTTTACGGTAACTTGGGTGGTATAGTACTAAAGTTCTGGACCTATTCTATCATCCTATGTGTACGTCATGTTGGCACACCTCCGTATTTTTTTTATATTTCGTGTCAAACTTCGACAAATCTCTGTCCGCACATCGCATAGCGACTAATTTAATCACCCATATTTCCAAAACCTAAGTTTTTAAGGTAACTTGGGTGGTATAGTACTAGAGTTCTGGTCCTATTCTTTCATCCTACGTGTACGTCATGTATCCACAATTCAGTATTTATTTTTATATTTCATGTTAAACTTAGACAAATCGTTGTCCGCACATCGCATAGCGACTAATTTAATCACCCATATTTCCAAAACCTAAGTTTTTACGGTAACTTGGGTGGTATAATACAGAGATTCTGGTCCTATTCTATCACCCTATGTGTACGTCATGTATCCACAATTCCGTATTTATTTTTATATTTCATGTCAAACTTAGACAAATCGTTGTCCGCACATCGCATAGCGACTAATTTAATCACCCATATTTCCAAAACCTAAGTTTTTAAGGTAACTTGGGTGGTATAATACTAAATTTCAGGACCTATTCTATCATCCTATAGGTACGTCATGTTGGCACAGTTCCGTATTTATTTTATTTTTCATGTCATACCTTGACAAATCGCTGTCCGCACATCTCAATGCGACTACTTTAATCAGCCATATTTTCAAAACCTAAGTTTTTACGGTAACTTTGGTAGTATAATACAGAAGTTCTGGTCCTATTTCATCACCCTACGTGTACGTCATGCTGACACACTGCCGTATTTATTTTATATTTCATGTCAAACTTAGACAAATCGTTGTCCGCACATCGCATAGCGACTAATTTAATCAGCCATATTTCCAAAACCTCAGTTTTTAAGGTAACTTGGATGGTATAATACTAAATTTCTGGTCCTATTCTATCACCCTACGTGTACGTAATGTTGGCACACCTCCGTATATATTATTATATTTCATGTCATACTTAGACAAATCGTTGTCCGCACATCGCATAGCGACTAATTTAATCACCCATATTTCCAAAACCTAAGTTTTTACGGTAACTTGGGTGGTATAATACAGAAGATCTGGTCCTATTCAATCATCCTATGTGTACATCATGTTGGCACACCTCCGTATTTTTTTTATATTTCATGTCATACTTAGACAAATCGTTGTCCGCACATCGCATAGCGACTAATTTAATCACCCATATTTCCAAAACCTAAGTTTTTACGGTAACTTGAGTGGTATAATACAGAAGTTCTGGTCCTATTCTATCATCCTATGTGTACGTCATGTTGGCACGCCTCCGTATTTTTTTTATATTTCGTGTCAAACTTCGACAAATCTCTGTCCGCACATCTCAATGCGACTACTTTAATCAGCCATATTTCCAAAACCTAAGTTTTTACGGTAACTTGGGTGGTATAATACAGAAGTTCTGAAACTATTCTATCACCCTACGTGTACGTAATGTTGGCACACCTACGTATTTATTTTTATATTTCATGTCAAACTTAGACAAATCGTTGTCCGCACATCACATAGCGACTAATTTAATCACCCATATTTCCAAAACCTAAGTTTTTAAGGTAACTTGGGTGGTATAGTACTAAAGTTCTGGTCCTATTCTTTCATCCTACGTGTACGTCATGCTGACACACTGCCGTATTTATTTTATTTTTCATGTCATACTTTGACAAATCGTTGTCCGCACATCTCAATGCGACTAATTTAATCACCCATATTTCCAAAACCTAAGTTTTTACGGTAACTTGGGTGGTATAATACTAAAGTTCTGGACCTATTCTATCATCATATGTGTACGTCATGTTGGCAAACCTCTTTTTTTTTTTATATTTCGTGTCAAACTTCGACAAATCTCTGTCCGCACATCTCAATGCGACTACTTTAATCAGCCATATTTCCAAAACCTAAGTTTTTACGGTAACTTGGGTGGTATAATACAGAAGTTCTGGAACTATTCTATCACCCTATGTGTACGTCATGTATCCACAATTCCGTATTTATTTTTATATTTCATGTCAAACGTAGACAAATCGCTGTCCGCACATCTCAATGCG
This sequence comes from Flexamia atlantica, assembly GCA_035578135.1. Taxonomy (NCBI): domain Eukaryota; kingdom Metazoa; phylum Arthropoda; class Insecta; order Hemiptera; family Cicadellidae; genus Flexamia; species Flexamia atlantica. The sequence continues at coordinate 105,244 of JAQJVK010000264.1, read as the reverse complement.
ACTAATTTAATCAGCCATATTTCCAAAACCTAAGTTTTTACGGTAACTTGGGTGGTATAGTACTAAAGTTCTGGACCTATTCTATCATCCTATGTGTACGTCATGTTGGCACACCTCCGTATTTTTTTTATATTTCATGTCATACTTAGACAAATCGTTGTCCGCACATCGCTAGCGACTAATTTAATCACCCATATTTCCAAAACCTAAGTTTTTACGGTAACTTGGGTGGTATAATACAGAAGTTCTGGTCCTATTCTATCATCCTATGTGTACGTCATGTTGGCACACCTCCGTATTTTTTTATATTTCGTGTCAAACTTCGACAAATCTCTGTCCGTACATCTCAATGCGACTACTTTAATTAGCCATATTTCCAAAACCTAAGTTTTTACGGTAACTTGGGAGGTATAATACAGAAGTTCTGGTCCTATTCTATCACCCTATGTGTACGTCATGTATCCACAATTCCGTATTTATTTTTATATTTCATGTCAAACTTAGACAAATCGCTGTCCGCACATCTCAATGCGACTACTTTAATCAGCCATATTTCCAAAACCTAAGTTTTTACGGTAACTTGGGTGGTATAGTACTAAAGTTCTGGACCTATTCTATCATCCTATGTGTACGTCATGTTGGCACACCTCCGTATTTTTTTTATATTTCGTGTCAAACTTCGACAAATCTCTGTCCGCACATCTCAATGCGACTACTTTAATCAGCCATATTTCCAAAACCTAAGTTTTTACGGTAACTTGGGTGGTATAGTACTAAAGTTCTGGTCCTATTCTTTCATCCTACGTGTACGTAATGTTGGCACACCTCCGTATTCATTTTTATATTTCATGTCATACTTAGACAAATCGTTGTCCGCACATCGCATAGCGACTAATTTAATCACCCATATTTCCAAAACCTAAGTTTTTAAGGTAACTTGGGTGGTATAGTACTAAAGTTCTGGTCCTATTCTTTCATCCTACGTGTACGTAATGTTGGCACACCTCCGTATTCATTTTTATATTTCATGTCAAACTTAGACAAATCGTTGTCCGCACATCGCATAGCGACTAATTTAATCACCCATATTTCCAAAACCTAAGTTTTTACGGTAACTTGGGTGGTATAGTACTAAAGTTCTGGACCTATTCTATCATCCTATGTGTACGTCAAGTTGGCACACCTCCGTATTTTTTTTATATTTCGTGTCAAACTTCGACAAATCGTTGTCCGCACATCTCAATGCGACTCTTTTAATCAGCCATATTTCCAAAACCTAAGTTTTTACGGTAACTTGGGTGGTATAGTACAAAAGTTCTGGACCTATTCTATCATCATATGTGTACGTCATGTTGGCACACCTCCGTATTTTTTTTATATTTCGTGTCAAACTTCGACAAATATCTGTCCGCACATCTAAATGCGACTACTTTAATCAGCCATATTTCCAAAACCTAAGTTTTTACGGTAACTTGGGTGGTATAATACAGAAGTTCTGGTCCTATTCTATCACCCTACGTGTACGTATTGTTGGCACACCTCCGTATTTATTATTATATTTCATGTCATACTTAGACAAATCGTTGTCCGCACATCGCATAGCGACTAATTTAATCACCCATATTTCCAAAACCTAAGTTTTTAAGGTAACTTGGGTGGTATAGTACTAAAGTTCTGGTCCTATTCTTTCATCCTACGTGTACGTAATGTTGGCACACCTCCGTATTCATTTTTATATTTCATGTCAAACTTAGACAAATCGTTGTCCGCACATCGCATAGCGACTAATTTAATCACCCATATTTCCAAAACCTAAGTTTTTACGGTAACTTGGGTGGTATAGTACTAAAGTTCTGGACCTATTCTATCATCCTATGTGTACGTCAAGTTGGCACACCTCCGTATTTTTTTTATATTTCGTGTCAAACTTCGACAAATCGTTGTCCGCTCATCGCATAGCGACTAATTTAATCACTCATATTTCCAAAACCTAAGTTTTTACGGTAACTTGGTTGGTATAATACAGAAGTTCTGGTCCTATTCTTTCACCCTATGTGTACGTCATGTATCCACAATTCCGTATTTATTTTTATATTTCATGTCAAACTTAGACAAATCGCTGTCCGCACATCTCAATGCGACTACTTTAATCAGCCATATTTCCAAAACCTAAGTTTTTACGGTAACTTGGGTGGTATAGTACTAAAGTTCTGGACCTATTCTATCATCATATGTGTACGTCATGTTGGCACACCTCCGTATTTTTTTTATATTTCGTGTCAAACTTCGACAAATATCTGTCCGCACATCTCAATGCGACTACTTTAATCAGCCATATTTCCAAAACCTAAGTTTTTACGGTAACTTGGGTGGTATAATACAGAAGTTCTGGTCCTATTCTATCACCCTACGTGTACGTAATGTTGGCACCCCTCCGTATTTATTATTATATTTCATGTCATACTTAGACAAATCGTTGTCCGCACATCGCATAGCGACTAATTTAATCACCCATATTTCCAAAACCTAAGTTTTTAAGGTAACTTGGGTGGTATAGTACTAAAGTTCTGGTCCTATTCTTTCATCCTACGTGTACGTCATGCTGACACACTGCCGTATTTATTTTATTTTTCATGTCATACTTTGACAAATCGCTGTCCGCACATCTCAATGCGACTACTTTAATCAGCCATATTTCCAAAACCTAAGTTTTTACGGTAACTTGGGTGGTATAATACAGAAGTTCTGGTCCTATTCCATCACCCTACGTGTACGTAATGTTGGCACACCTCCGTATTTATTTTTATACTTCGTGTCAAACTTCGACAAATCGTTGTCCGCACATCGCATAGCGACTAATTTAATCACCCATATGTCCAAAACCTAAGTTTTTAAGGTAACTTGGGTGGTATAATACTGAATTTCAGGACCTATTCTATCATCCTATGTGTACGTCATGTTGGCACACTTCCGTATTTATTTTATTTTTCATGTCATACTTTGACAAATCGCTGTCCGCACATCTCAATGCGACTACTTTAATCAGCCATATTTCCAAAACCTAAGTTTTTACGGTAACTTGGATGGTATAATACAGAAGTTCTGGTCCTATTTCATCACCCTACGTGTACGTCATGCTGACACACTGCCGTATTTATTTTATATTTTATGTCAAACTTAGGTGGATCACTGTCCACACATCCAACGCGACTAATTTAATCACCCGTATTTCCAAAACCTAAGTTTTTACGGTAACTTGGGTGGTATAGTACTAAAGTTCTGGACCTATTCTATCATCCTATGTGTACGTCATGTTGGCACACCTCCGTATTTTTTTTATATTTCGTGTCAAACTTCGACAAATCTCTGTCCGCACATCGCATAGCGACTAATTTAATCACCCATATTTCCAAAACCTAAGTTTTTAAGGTAACTTGGGTGGTATAGTACTAGAGTTCTGGTCCTATTCTTTCATCCTACGTGTACGTCATGTATCCACAATTCAGTATTTATTTTTATATTTCATGTTAAACTTAGACAAATCGTTGTCCGCACATCGCATAGCGACTAATTTAATCACCCATATTTCCAAAACCTAAGTTTTTACGGTAACTTGGGTGGTATAATACAGAGATTCTGGTCCTATTCTATCACCCTATGTGTACGTCATGTATCCACAATTCCGTATTTATTTTTATATTTCATGTCAAACTTAGACAAATCGTTGTCCGCACATCGCATAGCGACTAATTTAATCACCCATATTTCCAAAACCTAAGTTTTTAAGGTAACTTGGGTGGTATAATACTAAATTTCAGGACCTATTCTATCATCCTATAGGTACGTCATGTTGGCACAGTTCCGTATTTATTTTTTTTTTCATGTCATACCTTGACAAATCGCTGTCCGCACATCTCAATGCGACTACTTTAATCAGCCATATTTTCAAAACCTAAGTTTTTACGGTAACTTTGGTAGTATAATACAGAAGTTCTGGTCCTATTTCATCACCCTACGTGTACGTCATGCTGACACACTGCCGTATTTATTTTATATTTCATGTCAAACTTAGACAAATCGTTGTCCGCACATCGCATAGCGACTAATTTAATCAGCCATATTTCCAAAACCTCAGTTTTTAAGGTAACTTGGATGGTATAATACTAAATTTCTGGTCCTATTCTATCACCCTACGTGTACGTAATGTTGGCACACCTCCGTATATATTATTATATTTCATGTCATACTTAGACAAATCGTTGTCCGCACATCGCATAGCGACTAATTTAATCACCCATATTTCCAAAACCTAAGTTTTTACGGTAACTTGGGTGGTATAATACAGAAGATCTGGTCCTATTCTATCATCCTATGTGTACATCATGTTGGCACACCTCCGTATTTTTTTTTATATTTCATGTCATACTTAGACAAATCGTTGTCCGCACATCGCATAGCGACTAATTTAATCACCCATATTTCCAAAACCTAAGTTTTTACGGTAACTTGAGTGGTATAATACAGAAGTTCTGGTCCTATTCTATCATCCTATGTGTACGTCATGTTGGCACGCCTCCGTATTTTTTTTATATTTCGTGTCAAACTTCGACAAATCTCTGTCCGCACATCTCAATGCGACTACTTTAATCAGCCATATTTTTAAAACCTAAGTTTTTACGGTAACTTGGGTGGTATAATACAGAAGTTCTGAAACTATTCTATCACCCTACGTGTACGTAATGTTGGCACACCTACGTATTTATTTTTATATTTCATGTCAAACTTAGACAAATCGTTGTCCGCACATCACATAGCGACTAATTTAATCACCCATATTTCCAAAACCTAAGTTTTTAAGGTAACTTGGGTGGTATAGTACTAAAGTTCTGGTCCTATTCTTTCATCCTACGTGTACGTCATGCTGACACACTGCCGTATTTATTTTATTTTTCATGTCATACTTTGACAAATCGTTGTCCGCACATCTCAATGCGACTAATTTAATCACCCATATTTCCAAAACCTAAGTTTTTACGGTAACTTGGGTGGTATAATACTAAAGTTCTGGACCTATTCTATCATCATATGTGTACGTCATGTTGGCAAACCTCCGTATTTTTTTTATATTTCGTGTCAAACTTCGACAAATCTCTGTCCGCACATCTCAATGCGACTACTTTAATCAGCCATATTTCCAAAACCTAAGTTTTTACGGTAACTTGGGTGGTATAATACAGAAGTTCTGGAACTATTCTATCACCCTATGTGTACGTCATGTATCCACAATTCCGTATTTATTTTTATATTTCATGTCAAACGTAGACAAATCGCTGTCCGCACATCTCAATGCGACTAATTTAATCAGCCATATTTCCAAAACCTAAGTTTTTACGGTAACTTGGGTGGTATAGTACTAAAGTTCTGGACCTATTCTATCATCCTATGTGTACGTCATGTTGGCACACCTCCGTATTTTTTTTATATTTCATGTCATACTTAGACAAATCGTTGTCCGCACATCGCTAGCGACTAATTTAATCACCCATATTTCCAAAACCTAAGTTTTTACGGTAACTTGGGTGGTATAATACAGAAGTTCTGGTCCTATTCTATCATCCTATGTGTACGTCATGTTGGCACACCTCCGTATTTTTTTTATATTTCGTGTCAAACTTCGACAAATCTCTGTCCGCACATCTCAATGCGACTACTTTAATCAGCCATATTTCCAAAACCTAAGTTTTTACGGTAACTTGGGTGGTATAATACAGAAGTTCTGGAACTATTCTATCACCCTATGTGTACGTCATGTATCCACAATTCCGTATTTATTTTTATATTTCATGTCAAACTTAGACAAATCGTTGTCCGCACATCGCATAGCGACTAATTTAATCACCCATATTTCCAAAACCTAAGTTTTTAAGGTAACTTGGGTGGTATAATACTAAATTTCTGGTCCTATTCTATCACCCTACGTGTACGTAATGTTGGCACACCTCCGTATATATTATTATATTTCATGTCATACTTAGACAAATCGTTGTCCGCACATCGCATAGCGACTAATTTAATCACCCATATTTCCAAAACCTAAGTTTTTACGGTAACTTGGTTGGTATAATACAGAAGATCTGGTCCTATTCTATCATCCTATGTGTACGTCATGTTGGCACACCTCCGTATTTTTTTTATATTTCGTGTCAAACTTCGACAAATCTCTGTCCGCACATCTCAATGCGACTACTTTAATCAGCCATATTTCCAAAACCTAAGTTTTTAAGGTAACTTGGGTGGTATAATACTAAATTTCAGGATTTATTCTATCATCCTATGTGTACGTCATGTTGGCACACTTCCGTATTTATTTTATTTTTCATGTCATACTTTGACAAATCGCTGTCCGCACATCTCAATGCAACTACTTTAATCAGCCATATTTCCAAAACCTAAGTTTTTACGGTAACTTGGGTGGTATAATACAGAAGTTCTGGTCCTATTCTATCACCCTACGTGTACGTAATGTTGGCACACCTCCGTATTTATTATTATATTTCATGTCATACTTTGACAAATCGTTGTCCGCACATCGCATAGCGACTAATTTAATCACCCATATTTCCAAAACCTAAGTTTTTAAGGTAACTTGGGTGGTATAGTACTAAAGTTCTGGTCCTATTCTTTCATCCTACGTGTACGTCATGCTGACACACTGCCGTATTTATTTTATTTTTCATGTCATACTTTGACAAATCGTTGTCCGCACATCTCAATGCGACTACTTTAATCAGCCATATTTCCAAAACCTAAGTTTATACGGTAACTTGGGTGGTATAATACAGAAGTTCTGGTCCTATTCTATCACCCTATGTGTACGTCATGTATCCACAATTCCGTATTTATTTTTATATTTCATGTCAAACTTAGACAAATCGTTGTCCGCACATCGCATAGCGACTAATTTAATCACCCATATTTCAAAAACCTAAGTTTTTACGGTAACTTGGGTGGTATAATACTAAATTTCTGGTCCTATTCTATCACCCTACGTGTACGTAATGTTGGCACACCTCCGTATATATTATTATATTTCATGTCATACTTAGACTAATCGTTGTCCGCACATCGCATAGCGACTAATTTAATCACCCATATTTCCAAAACCTAAGTTTTTACGGTAACTTGGGTGGTATAATACAGAAGATCTGGTCCTATTCTATCATCCTATGTGTACGTCATGTTGGCACACCTCCGTATTTTTTTTATATTTCATGTCATACTTAGACAAATCGTTGTCCGCACATCGCATAGCGACTAATTTAATCACCCATATTTCCAAAACCTAAGTTTTTACGGTAACTTGGGTGGTATAATACAGAAGTTCTGGTCCTATTCTATCATCCTATGTGTACGTCATGTTGGCACACCTCCGTATTTTTTTTATATTTCGTGTCAATCTTCGACAAATCTCTGTCCGCACATCTCAATGCGACTACTTTAATCACTCATATTTCCAAAACCTAAGTTTTTACGGTAACTTGGGTGGTATAATACAGAAGTTCTGGAACTATTCTATCACCCTACGTGTACGTAATGTTGGCACACCTCCGTATTTATTTTTATATTTCATGTCAAACTTAGACAAATCGTTGTCCGCACATCGCATAGCGACTAATTTAATCACCCATATTTCCAAAACCTAAGTTTTTAAGGTAACTTGGGTGGTATAATACTAAATTTCAGGATTTATTCTATCATCCTATGTGTACGTCATGTTGGCACACTTCCGTATTTATTTTATTTTTCATGTCATACTTTGACAAATCGCTGTCCGCACATCTCAATGCAACTACTTTAATCAGCCATATTTCCAAAACCTAGGTTTTTACGGTAACTTGGGTGGTATAATACAGAAGTTCTGGTCCTATTCTATCACCCTATGTGTACGTCATGTATCCACAATTCCGTATTTATTTTTATATTTCATGTCAAACTTAGACAAATCGTTGTCCGCACATCGCATAGCGACTAATTTAATCACCCATATTTCCAAAACCTAAGTTTTTAAGGTAACTTGGGTGGTATAATACTAAATTTCTGGTCCTATTCTATCACCCTACGTGTACGTAATGTTGGCACACCTCCGTATATATTATTATATTTCATGTCATACTTAGACAAATCGTTGTCCGCACATCGCATAGCGACTAATGTAATCACCCATATTTCCAAAACCTAAGTTTTTACGGTAACTTGGGTGGTATAATACAGAAGTTCTGGTCCTATTCTATCATCCTATGTGTACGTCATGTTGGCACACCTCCGTATTTTTTTTATATTTCGTGTCAAACTTTGACAAATCTCTGTCCGCACATCGCATAGCGAGTAATTTAATCATCCATATTTCCAAAACCTAAGTTTTTACGGTAACTTGGGTGGTATAATACAGAAGTTCTGGTCCTATTCTATCACCCTACGTGTACGTAATGTTGGCACACCTCCGTATTTATTATTATATTTCATGTCATACTTAGACAAATCGTTGTCCGCACATCGCATAGCGACTAATTTAATCACCCATATTTCCAAAACCTAAGTTTTTACGGTAACTTGGGTGGTATAATACAGAAGTTCTGGTCCTATTCTATCATCCTATGTGTACGTCATGTTGGCACACCTCCGTTTTTTTTATATTTCGTGTCAAACTTCGACAAATCTCTGTCCGCACATCTCAATGCGACTACTTTAATCAGCCATATTTCCAAAACCTAAGTTTTTACGGTAACTTGGGTGGTATAATACAGAAGTTCTGGTCCTCTTCTATCACCCTACGTGTACGTAATGTTGGCACACCTCCGTATTTATTTTTATATTTCATGTCAAACTCAGACAAATCGTTGTCCGCACATCGCATAGCGACTAATTTAATCACCCATATTTCCAAAACCTAAGTTTTTAAGGTAACGTGGGTGGTATAATACTAAATTTCAGGACCTATTCTATCATCCTATGTGTACGTCATGTTGGCACACTTCCGTATTTATTTTATTTTTCATGTCATACTTTGACAAATCGCTGTCCGCACATCTCAATGCGACTACTTTAATCAGCCATATTTCCAAAACCTAAGTTTTTACGGTAACTTGGGTGGTATAATACAGAAGTTCTGGTCCTATTTCATCACCCTACGTGTACGTCATGCTGACACACTGCCGTATTTATTTTATATTTTATGTCAAACTTAGGTGGATCACTGTCCACACATCCAAAGCGACTATTTTAATCACCCGTATTTCAAAAACCTAAGTTTTTAAGGTAACTTGGGTGGTATAGTACTAAAGTTCTGGACCTATTCTATCATCCTATGTGTACGTCATGTTGGCACACCTCCGTATTTTTTTATATTTCGTGTCAAACTTCGACAAATCTCTGTCCGCACATCTCAATGCGACTATTTAATCAGCCATATTTCCAAAACCTAAGTTTTTACGGTAACTTGGGTGGTATAATACAGAAGTTCTGGTCCTATTCTATCACCCTACGTGTACGTAATGGTTGCACACCTCCGTATTTATTATTATATTTCATGTCATACTTAGACAAATCGTTGTCCGCACATCGCATAGCGACTAATTTAATCACCCATATTTCCAAAACCTAAGTTTTTACGGTAACTTGGGTGGTATAATACAGAAGTTCTTGTCCTATTCTATCACTCTATGTGTACGTCATGTATCCACAATTCCGTATTTATTTTTCATATTTCATGTCAAACTTAGACAAATCGTTGCCGCACATCGCATAGCGACTAATTTAATCAGCCATATTTCCAAAACCTAAGTTTTTAAGGTAACTTGGGTGGTATAGTACTAAAGTTCTAGTCCTAATCTTTCATCCTATGTGTACGTCATGTTGGCACACTTCCATATTTATTTTATTTTTCATGTCAAATTTAGACAAATCGCTGTCCGCACATCGCAAAGCGACTAATTTAATCATCTATATTTCCAAAGCCTTAGTTTTTACGGTAACTTGGGTGGTATAATACAGACTTTCTGGTCCTATTCTATCACCCTATGTGACCGTAATGTTGGCACACTTCCGTATTTATTTCTATATTACATGTCATACTTAGACAAATCGTTGTCCGCACATCGCATAGCGACTAATTTAATCACCCATATTTCCAAAACCTAAGTTTTTAAGGTAACTTGGGTGGTATAGTACTAAAGTTCTGGTCCTATTCTTTCATCCTACGTGTACGTCATGCTGACACACTGCCGTATTTATTTTATATTTTATGTCAAACTTAGGTGGATCGCTGTCCACACATCCAAAGCGACTATTTTAATCACCCGTATTTCCAAAACCTAAGTTTTGACGGTAACCTGAGTGGTATAATAATATAGTTCTAATCCTATTCTATCACCCAATGTGTACGTCATGTATCCAAAATTCCGTATTTATTTTTATATTTCATGTCAAACTTAGACAAATCGTTGTCCGCACTTCGCATAGCGACTAATTTAATCACCCATATTTCCAAAACCTAAGTTTTTAATGTAACTTGGGTGGTATATTACAGAAGTTCTGGTCCTATTCTATCACCCTATGTGTACGTCATGTATCCACAATTCCGTATTTATTTTTATATTTCATGTCAAACTTAGACAAATCGTTGTCCGCACATCGCATAGCGACTAATTTAATCACCCATATTTCCAAAACCTAAGTTTTTAAGGTAACTTGGGTGGTATAATACTAAATTTCAGGACCTATTCTATCATCCTATGTGTACGTCATGTTGGCACAGTTCCGTATTTATTTTATTTTTCATGTCATACCTTGACAAATCGCTGTCCGCACATCTCAATGCGACTACTTTAATCAGCCATATTTCCAAAACCTAAGTTTTTACGGTAACTTTGGTAGTATAATACAGAAGTTCTGGTCCTATTTCATCACCCTACGTGTACGTCATGCTGACACACTGCCGTATTTATTTTATATTTATGTCAAACTTAGGTCGATCACTGTCCACACATCCAATGCGACTACTTTAATCAGCCATATTTCCAAAACCTAAGTTTTTACGGTAACTTGGGTGGTATAGTACTAAAGTTCTGGACCTATTCTATCATCCTATGTGTACGTCATGTTGGCACACCTCCGTATTTTTTTTATATTTCGTGTCAAACTTCGACAAATCTCTGTCCGCACATCTCAATGCGACTATTTAATCAGCCATATTTCCAAAACCTAAGTTTTTACGGTAACTTGGGTGGTATAATACAGAAGTTCTGGTCCTATTCTATCACCCTACGTGTACGTAATGGTTGCACACCTCCGTATTTATTATTATATTTCATGTCATACTTAGACAAATCGTTGTCCGCACATCGCATAGCGACTAATTTAATCACCCATATTTCCAAAACCTAAGTTTTTAAGGTAACTTGGGTGGTATAGTACTAAAGTTCTGGTCCTATTCTTTCATCCTACGTGTACGTCATGTATCCACAATTCAGTATTTATTTTTATATTTCATGTTAAACTTAGACAAATCGTTGTCCGCACATCGCATAGCGACTAATTTAATCACCCATATTTCCAAAACCTAAGTTTTTACGGTAACTTGGGTGGTATAATACAGAAGTTCTTGTCCTATTCTATCACCCTATGTGTACGTCATGTATCCACAATTCCGTATTTATTTTTCATATTTCATGTCAAACTTAGACAAATCGTTGCCGCACATCGCATAGCGACTAATTTAATCAGCCATATTTCCAAAACCTAAGTTTTTAAGGTAACTTGGGTGGTATAGTACTAAAGTTCTAGTCCTAATCTTTCATCCTATGTGTACGTCATGTTGGCACACTTCCGTATTTATTTTATTTTTCATGTCATACTTTGACAAATCGTTGTCCGCACATCGCATAGCGACTAATTTAATCACCCATATTTCCAAAACCAAATTTTTTAAGGTAACTTATGGTGGTATGGTACTAAAGTTCTAGTCCGATTCTTTCATCCTATGTGTACGTCATGCTGGCACACTTCCGTGTTTATTTTATATTTCATGTCAAATTTAGACAAATCGCTGTCCGCACATCGCAAAGCGACTAATTTAATCAGCCATATTTCCAAAACCTTAGTTTTTACGGTAACTTTGGTGGTATAATACAGACTTTCTGGTCCTATTCTATCACCCTATGTGACCGTAATGTTGGCACACTTCCGTATTTATTTCTATATTACATGTCATACTTAGACAAATCGTTGTCCGCACATCGCATAGCGACTAATTTAATCACCCATATTTCCAAAACCTAAGTTTTTAAGGTAACTTGGGTGGTATAGTACTAAAGTTCTGGTCCTATTCTTTCATCCTACGTGTACGTCATGCTGACACACTGCCGTATTTATTTTATATTTTATGTCAAACTTAGGTGGATCGTTGTCCACACATCCAAAGCGACTATTTTAATCACCCGTATTTCCAAAACCTAAGTTTTGACGGTAACCTGAGTGGTATAATAATATAGTTCTAATCCTATTCTATCACCCAATGTGTACGTCATGTATCCAAAATTCCGTATTTATTTTTATATTTCATGTCAAACTTAGACAAATCGTTGTCCGCACATCGCATAGCGACTAATTTAATCACCCATATTTCCAAAACCTAAGTTTTTACGGTAACTTGGGTGGTATATTACAGAAGTTCTGGTCCTATTCTATCACCCTATGTGTACGTCATGTATCCACAATTCCGTATTTATTTTTATATTTCATGTCAAACTTAGACAAATCGTTGTCCGCACATCGCATAGCGACTAATTTAATCACCCATATTTCCAAAACCTAAGTTTTTACGGTAACTTGGGTGGTATAATACAGAAGTTCTGGTCCTATTCTATCATCCTATGTGTACGTCATGTTGGCACACCTCCGTTTTTTTTATATTTCGTGTCAAACTTCGACAAATCTCTGTCCGCACATCTCAATGCGACTACTTTAATCAGCCATATTTCCAAAACCTAAGTTTTTACGGTAACTTGGGTGGTATAATACAGAAGTTCTGGTCCTCTTCTATCACCCTACGTGTACGTAATGTTGGCACACCTCCGTATTTATTTTTATATTTCATGTCAAACTCAGACAAATCGTTGTCCGCACATCGCATAGCGACTAATTTAATCACCCATATTTCCAAAACCTAAGTTTTTAAGGTAACTTGGGTGGTATAATACTAAATTTCAGGACCTATTCTATCATCCTATGTGTACGTCATGTTGGCACAGTACCGTATTTATTTTATTTTTCATGTCATACCTTGACAAATCGCTGTCCGCACATCTCAATGCGACTACTTTAATCAGCCATATTTCCAAAACCTAAGTTTTTACGGTAACTTGGGTGGTATAATACAGAAGTTCTGGTCCTATTCTATCACCCTATGTGTACGTCATGTATCCACAATTCCGTATTTATTTTTATATTTCATGTCAAACTTAGACAAATCGTTGTCCGCACATCGCATAGCGACTAATTTAATCACCCATATTTCCAAAACCTAAGTTTTTAAGGTAACTTGGGTGGTATAGTACTAAAGTTCTGGTCCTATTCTTTCATCCTACGTGTACGTCATGCTGACACACTGCCGTATTTATTTTATTTTTCATGTCATACTTTGACAAATCGTTGTCCGCACATCTCAATGCGACTACTTTAATCAGCCATATTTCCAAAACCTAAGTTTTTACGGTAACTTGGGTGGTATAATACAGAAGTTCTGGTCCTATTCTATCACCCTATGTGTACGTCATGTATCCACAATTCCGTATTTATTTTTATATTTCATGTCAAACTTAGACAAATCGTTGTCCGCACATCGCATAGCGACTAATTTAATCACCCATATTTCCAAAACCTAAGTTTTTAAGGTAACTTGGGTGGTATAATACTAAATTTCTGGTCCTATTCTATCACCCTACGTGTACGTAATGTTGGCACACCTCCGTATATATTATTATATTTCATGTCATACTTAGACAAATCGTTGTCCGCACATCGCATAGCGACTAATTTAATCACCCATATTTCCAAAACCTAAGTTTTTACGGTAACTTGGGTGGTATAATACAGAAGTTCTGGTCCTATTCTATCATCCTATGTGTACGTCATGTTGGCACACCTCCGTATTTTTTTTATATTTCGTGTCAAACTTTGACAAATCTCTCTCCGCACATCGCATAGCGAGTAATTTAATCATCCATATTTCCAAAACCTAAGTTTTTACGGTAACTTGGGTGGTATAATACAGAAGTTCTGGTCCTATTCTATCACCCTACGTGTACGTAATGTTGGCACACCTCCGTATTTATTATTATATTTCATGTCATACTTAGACAAATCGTTGTCCGCACATCGCATAGCGACTAATTTAATCACCCATATTTCCAAAACCTAAGTTTTTACGGTAACTTGGGTGGTATAATACAGAAGTTCTGGTCCTATTCTATCATCCTATGTGTACGTCATGTTGGCACACCTCCGTTTTTTTATATTTCGTGTCAAACTTCGACAAATCTCTGTCCGCACATCTCAATGCGACTACTTTAATCAGCCATATTTCCAAAACCTAAGTTTTTACGGTAACTTGGGTGGTATAATACAGAAGTTCTGGTCCTCTTCTATCACCCTACGTGTACGTAATGTTGGCACACCTCCGTATTTATTTTTATATTTCATGTCAAACTCAGACAAATCGTTGTCCGCACATCGCATAGCGACTAATTTAATCACCCATATTTCCAAAACCTAAGTTTTTAAGGTAACTTGGGTGGTATAATACTAAATTTCAGGACCTATTCTATCATCCTATGTGTACGTCATGTTGGCACACTTCCGTATTTATTTTATTTTTCATGTCATACTTTGACAAATCGCTGTCCGCACATCTCAATGCGACTACTTTAATCAGCCATATTTCCAAAACCTAAGTTTTTACGGTAACTTGGGTGGTATAATACAGAAGTTCTGGTCCTATTTCATCACCCTACGTGTACGTCATGCTGACACACTGCCGTATTTATTTTATATTTTATGTCAAACTTAGGTGGATCACTGTCCACACATCCAAAGCGACTATTTTAATCACCCGTATTTCAAAAACCTAAGTTTTTAAGGTAACTTGGGTGGTATAGTACTAAAGTTCTGGACCTATTCTATCATCCTATGTGTACGTCATGTTGGCACACCTCCGTATTTTTTTTATATTTCGTGTCAAACTTCGACAAATCTCTGTCCGCACATCTCAATGCGACTATTTAATCAGCCATATTTCCAAAACCTAAGTTTTTACGGTAACTTGGGTGGTATAATACAGAAGTTCTGGTCCTATTCTATCACCCTACGTGTACGTAATGGTTGCACACCTCCGTATTTATTATTATATTTCATGTCATACTTAGACAAATCGTTGTCCGCACATCGCATAGCGACTAATTTAATCACCCATATTTCCAAAACCTAAGTTTTTACGGTAACTTGGGTGGTATAATACAGAAGTTCTTGTCCTATTCTATCACTCTATGTGTACGTCATGTATCCACAATTCCGTATTTATTTTTCATATTTCATGTCAAACTTAGACAAATCGTTGCCGCACATCGCATAGCGACTAATTTAATCAGCCATATTTCCAAAACCTAAGTTTTTAAGGTAACTTGGGTGGTATAGTACTAAAGTTCTAGTCCTAATCTTTCATCCTATGTGTACGTCATGTTGGCACACTTCCGTATTTATTTTATTTTTCATGTCATACTTTGACAAATCGTTGTCCGCACATCGCATAGCGACTAATTTAATCACCCATATTTCCAAAACCAAATTTTTTAAGGTAACTTATGGTGGTATGGTACTAAAGTTCTAGTCCGATTCTTTCATCCTATGTGTACGTCATGCTGGCACACTTCCGTGTTTATTTTATATTTCATGTCAAATTTAGACAAATCGCTGTCCGCACATCGCAAAGCGACTAATTTAATCATCTATATTTCCAAAACCTTAGTTTTTACGGTAACTTGGGTGGTATAATACAGACTTTCTGGTCCTATTCTATCACCCTATGTGACCGTAATGTTGGCACACTTCCGTATTTATTTCTATATTACATGTCATACTTAGACAAATCGTTGTCCGCACATCGCATAGCGACTAATTTAATCACCCATATTTCCAAAACCTAAGTTTTTAAGGTAACTTGGGTGGTATAGTACTAAAGTTCTGGTCCTATTCTTTCATCCTACGTGTACGTCATGCTGACACACTGCCGTATTTATTTTATATTTTATGTCAAACTTAGGTGGATCGCTGTCCACACATCCAAAGCGACTATTTTAATCACCCGTATTTCCAAAACCTAAGTTTTGACGGTAACCTGAGTGGTATAATAATATAGTTCTAATCCTATTCTATCACCCAATGTGTACGTCATGTATCCAAAATTCCGTATTTATTTTTATATTTCATGTCAAACTTAGACAAATCGTTGTCCGCACTTCGCATAGCGACTAATTTAATCACCCATATTTCCAAAACCTAAGTTTTTATTGTAACTTGGGTGGTATATTACAGAAGTTCTGGTCCTATTCTATCACCCTATGTGTACGTCATGTATCCACAATTCCGTATTTATTTTTATATTTCATGTCAAACTTAGACAAATCGTTGTCCGCACATCGCATAGCGACTAATTTAATCACCCATATTTCCAAAACCTAAGTTTTTAAGGTAACTTGGGTGGTATAATACTAAATTTCAGGACCTATTCTATCATCCTATGTGTACGTCATGTTGGCACAGTTCCGTATTTATTTTATTTTTCATGTCATACCTTGACAAATCGCTGTCCGCACATCTCAATGCGACTACTTTAATCAGCCATATTTCCAAAACCTAAGTTTTTACGGTAACTTTGGTAGTATAATACAGAAGTTCTGGTCCTATTTCATCACCCTACGTGTACGTCATGCTGACACACTGCCGTATTTATTTTATATTTATGTCAAACTTAGGTCGATCACTGTCCACACATCCAATGCGACTACTTTAATCAGCCATATTTCCAAAACCTAAGTTTTTACGGTAACTTGGGTGGTATAATACAGAAGTTCTGGTCCTATTTCATCACCCTACGTGTACGTCATGCTGACACACTGCCGTATTTATTTTATATTTTATGTCAAACTTAGGTGGATCACTGTCCACACATCCAAAGCGACTATTTTAATCACCCGTATTTCAAAAACCTAAGTTTTTAAGGTAACTTGGGTGGTATAGTACTAAAGTTCTGGACCTATTCTATCATCCTATGTGTACGTCATGTTGGCACACCTCCGTATTTTTTTTATATTTCGTGTCAAACTTCGACAAATCTCTGTCCGCACATCTCAATGCGACTATTTAATCAGCCATATTTCCAAAACCTAAGTTTTTACGGTAACTTGGGTGGTATAATACAGAAGTTCTGGTCCTATTCTATCACCCTACGTGTACGTAATGGTTGCACACCTCCGTATTTATTATTATATTTCATGTCATACTTAGACAAATCGTTGTCCGCACATCGCATAGCGACTAATTTAATCACCCATATTTCCAAAACCTAAGTTTTTAAGGTAACTTGGGTGGTATAGTACTAAAGTTCTGGTCCTATTCTTTCATCCTACGTGTACGTCATGTATCCACAATTCAGTATTTATTTTTATATTTCATGTTAAACTTAGACAAATCGTTGTCCGCACATCGCATAGCGACTAATTTAATCACCCATATTTCCAAAACCTAAGTTTTTACGGTAACTTGGGTGGTATAATACAGAAGTTCTTGTCCTATTCTATCACCCTATGTGTACGTCATGTATCCACAATTCCGTATTTATTTTTCATATTTCATGTCAAACTTAGACAAATCGTTGCCGCACATCGCATAGCGACTAATTTAATCAGCCATATTTCCAAAACCTAAGTTTTTAAGGTAACTTGGGTGGTATAGTACTAAAGTTCTAGTCCTAATCTTTCATCCTATGTGTACGTCATGTTGGCACACTTCCGTATTTATTTTATTTTTCATGTCATACTTTGACAAATCGTTGTCCGCACATCGCATAGCGACTAATTTAATCACCCATATTTCCAAAACCAAATTTTTTAAGGTAACTTATGGTGGTATGGTACTAAAGTTCTAGTCCGATTCTTTCATCCTATGTGTACGTCATGCTGGCACACTTCCGTGTTTATTTTATATTTCATGTCAAATTTAGACAAATCGCTGTCCGCACATCGCAAAGCGACTAATTTAATCAGCCATATTTCCAAAACCTTAGTTTTTACGGTAACTTTGGTGGTATAATACAGACTTTCTGGTCCTATTCTATCACCCTATGTGACCGTAATGTTGGCACACTTCCGTATTTATTTCTATATTACATGTCATACTTAGACAAATCGTTGTCCGCACATCGCATAGCGACTAATTTAATCACCCATATTTCCAAAACCTAAGTTTTTAAGGTAACTTGGGTGGTATAGTACTAAAGTTCTGGTCCTATTCTTTCATCCTACGTGTACGTCATGCTGACACACTGCCGTATTTATTTTATATTTTATGTCAAACTTAGGTGGATCGCTGTCCACACATCCAAAGCGACTATTTTAATCACCCGTATTTCCAAAACCTAAGTTTTGACGGTAACCTGAGTGGTATAATAATATAGTTCTAATCCTATTCAATCACCCAATGTGTACGTCATGTATCCAAAATTCCGTATTTATTTTTATATTTCATGTCAAACTTAGACAAATCGTTGTCCGCACATCGCATAGCGACTAATTTAATCACCCATATTTCCAAAACCTAAGTTTTTACGGTAACTTGGGTGGTATATTACAGAAGTTCTGGTCCTATTCTATCACCCTATGTGTACGTCATGTATCCACAATTCCGTATTTATTTTTATATTTCATGTCAAACTTAGACAAATCGTTGTCCGCACATCGCATAGCGACTAATTTAATCACCCATATTTCCAAAACCTAAGTTTTAAGGTAACTTGGGTGGTATAATACTAAATTTCAGGACCTATTCTATCATCCTATGTGTACGTCATGTTGGCACAGTTCCGTATTTATTTTATTTTTCATGTCATACCTTGACAAATCGCTGTCCGCACATCTCAATGCGACTACTTTAATCAGCCATATTTCCAAAACCTAAGTTTTTACGGTAACTTTGGTAGTATAATACAGAAGTTCTGGTCCTATTTCATCACCCTACGTGTACGTCATGCTGACACACTGCCGTATTTATTTTATATTTATGTAAAACTTAGGTCGATCACTGTCCACACATCCAATGCGACTATTTTAATCACCCGTATTTCCAAAACCTAAGTTTTTACGGTAACTTGGGTGGTATAGTACTAAAGTTCTGGTCCTATTCTTTCATCCTATGTGTACGTCATGTTGGCACACTTCCGTATTTATTTTAATTTCATGTCATACTTTGACAAATCGCTGTCCGCACATCTCAATGCGACTACTTTAATCAGCCATATTTCCAAAACCTAAGTTTTTACGGTAACTTGGATGGTATAATACAGAAGTTCTGGTCCTATTTCATCACCCTACGTGTACGTCATGCTGACACACTGCCGTATTTACTTTATATTTTATGTCAAACTTAGGTGGATCACTGTCCACACATCCAAAGCGACTATTTTAATCACCCGTATTTCCAAAACCTAAGTTTTTACGGTAACTTGGGTGGTAAAGTACTAAAGTTCTGGACCTATTCTATCATCCTATGTGTACGTCATGTTGGCACACCTCCGTATTTTTTTTATATTTCGTGTCAAACTTCGACAAATCTCTGTCCGCACATCTCAATGCGACTACTTGAATCAGCCATATTTCCAAAACCTAAGTTTTTACAGTAACTTGGCTGGTATAATACAGAAGTTCTGGTCCTATTCTATCACCCTACGTTTACGTAATGTTGGCACAACTCCGTATTTATTATTATATTTCATGTCATACTTAGACAAATCGTTGTCCGCACATCGCATAGCGACTAATTTAATCACCCATATTTCCAAAACCTAAGTTTTTAAGGTAACTTGGGTGGTATAGTACTAAAGTTCTGGACCTATTCTTTCATCCTACGTGTACGTCATGTATCCACAATTCAGTATTTATTTTTATATTTCTTGTTAAACTTAGACAAATCGTTGTCCGCACATCGCATAGCGACTAATTTAATCACCCATATTTCCAAAACCTAAGTTTTTAAGGTAACTTGGGTGGTATAGTACTAAAGTTCTGGTCCTATTCTTTCATCCTACGTGTACGTCATGCTGACACACTGCCGTATTTATTTTATTTTTCATGTCATACTTTGACAAATCGTTGTCCGCACATCTCAATGCGACTACTTTAATCAGCCATATTTCCAAAACCTAAGTTTTTACGGTAACTTGGGTGGTATAATACAGAAGTTCTGGTCCTATTCTATCACCCTATGTGTACGTCATGTATCCACAATTCCGTATTTATTTTTATATTTCATGTCAAACTTAGACAAATCGTTGTCCGCACATCGCATAGCGACTAATTTAATCACCCATATTTCCAAAACCTAAGTTTTTAAGGTAACTTGGGTGGTATAATACTAAATTTCTGGTCCTATTCTATCACCCTACGTGTACGTAATGTTGGCACACCTCCGTATATATATTATTATATTTCATGTCATACTTAGACAAATCGTTG
This sequence comes from Flexamia atlantica, assembly GCA_035578135.1. Taxonomy (NCBI): domain Eukaryota; kingdom Metazoa; phylum Arthropoda; class Insecta; order Hemiptera; family Cicadellidae; genus Flexamia; species Flexamia atlantica. Next base: position 84,407 of record JAQJVK010000264.1, on the reverse strand, counting down.
TCCGCACATCGCATAGCGACTAATTTAATCACCCATATTTCCAAAACCTAAGTTTTTACGGTAACTTGGGTGGTATAATACAGAAGTTCTGGTCCTATTCTATCATCCTATGTGTACGTCATGTTGGCACACCTCCGTATTTTTTTTATATTTCGTGTCAAACTTTGACAAATCTCTCTCCGCACATCGCATAGCGAGTAATTTAATCATCCATATTTCCAAAACCTAAGTTTTTACGGTAACTTGGGTGGTATAATACAGAAGTTCTGGTCCTATTCTATCACCCTACGTGTACGTAATGTTGGCACACCTCCGTATTTATTATTATATTTCATGTCATACTTAGACAAATCGTTGTCCGCACATCGCATAGCGACTAATTTAATCACCCATATTTCCAAAACCTAAGTTTTTACGGTAACTTGGGTGGTATAATACAGAAGTTCTGGTCCTATTCTATCATCCTATGTGTACGTCATGTTGGCACACCTCCGTTTTTTTTATATTTCGTGTCAAACTTCGACAAATCTCTGTCCGCACATCTCAATGCGACTACTTTAATCAGCCATATTTCCAAAACCTAAGTTTTTACGGTAACTTGGGTGGTATAATACAGAAGTTCTGGTCCTCTTCTATCACCCTACGTGTACGTAATGTTGGCACACCTCCGTATTTATTTTTATATTTCATGTCAAACTCAGACAAATCGTTGTCCGCACATCGCATAGCGACTAATTTAATCACCCATATTTCCAAAACCTAAGTTTTTAAGGTAACTTGGGTGGTATAATACTAAATTTCAGGACCTATTCTATCATCCTATGTGTACGTCATGTTGGCACACTTCCGTATTTATTTTATTTTTCATGTCATACTTTGACAAATCGCTGTCCGCACATCTCAATGCGACTACTTTAATCAGCCATATTTCCAAAACCTAAGTTTTTACGGTAACTTGGGTGGTATAATACAGAAGTTCTGGTCCTATTTCATCACCCTACGTGTACGTCATGCTGACACACTGCCGTATTTATTTTATATTTTATGTCAAACTTAGGTGGATCACTGTCCACACATCCAAAGCGACTATTTTAATCACCCGTATTTCAAAAACCTAAGTTTTTAAGGTAACTTGGGTGGTATAGTACTAAAGTTCTGGACCTATTCTATCATCCTATGTGTACGTCATGTTGGCACACCTCCGTATTTTTTTTATATTTCGTGTCAAACTTCGACAAATCTCTGTCCGCACATCTCAATGCGACTATTTAATCAGCCATATTTCCAAAACCTAAGTTTTTACGGTAACTTGGGTGGTATAATACAGAAGTTCTGGTCCTATTCTATCACCCTACGTGTACGTAATGGTTGCACACCTCCGTATTTATTATTATATTTCATGTCATACTTAGACAAATCGTTGTCCGCACATCGCATAGCGACTAATTTAATCACCCATATTTCCAAAACCTAAGTTTTTACGGTAACTTGGGTGGTATAATACAGAAGTTCTTGTCCTATTCTATCACTCTATGTGTACGTCATGTATCCACAATTCCGTATTTATTTTTCATATTTCATGTCAAACTTAGACAAATCGTTGCCGCACATCGCATAGCGACTAATTTAATCAGCCATATTTCCAAAACCTAAGTTTTTAAGGTAACTTGGGTGGTATAGTACTAAAGTTCTAGTCCTAATCTTTCATCCTATGTGTACGTCATGTTGGCACACTTCCGTATTTATTTTATTTTTCATGTCATACTTTGACAAATCGTTGTCCGCACATCGCATAGCGACTAATTTAATCACCCATATTTCCAAAACCAAATTTTTTAAGGTAACTTATGGTGGTATGGTACTAAAGTTCTAGTCCGATTCTTTCATCCTATGTGTACGTCATGCTGGCACACTTCCGTGTTTATTTTATATTTCATGTCAAATTTAGACAAATCGCTGTCCGCACATCGCAAAGCGACTAATTTAATCATCTATATTTCCAAAACCTTAGTTTTTACGGTAACTTGGGTGGTATAATACAGACTTTCTGGTCCTATTCTATCACCCTATGTGACCGTAATGTTGGCACACTTCCGTATTTATTTCTATATTACATGTCATACTTAGACAAATCGTTGTCCGCACATCGCATAGCGACTAATTTAATCACCCATATTTCCAAAACCTAAGTTTTTAAGGTAACTTGGGTGGTATAGTACTAAAGTTCTGGTCCTATTCTTTCATCCTACGTGTACGTCATGCTGACACACTGCCGTATTTATTTTATATTTTATGTCAAACTTAGGTGGATCGCTGTCCACACATCCAAAGCGACTATTTTAATCACCCGTATTTCCAAAACCTAAGTTTTGACGGTAACCTGAGTGGTATAATAATATAGTTCTAATCCTATTCTATCACCCAATGTGTACGTCATGTATCCAAAATTCCGTATTTATTTTTATATTTCATGTCAAACTTAGACAAATCGTTGTCCGCACTTCGCATAGCGACTAATTTAATCACCCATATTTCCAAAACCTAAGTTTTTAATGTAACTTGGGTGGTATATTACAGAAGTTCTGGTCCTATTTTATCACCCTATGTGTACGTCATGTATCCACAATTCCGTATTTATTTTTATATTTCATGTCAAACTTAGACAAATCGTTGTCCGCACATCGCATAGCGACTAATTTAATCACCCATATTTCCAAAACCTAAGTTTTTAAGGTAACTTGGGTGGTATAATACTAAATTTCAGGACCTATTCTATCATCCTATGTGTACGTCATGTTGGCACAGTTCCGTATTTATTTTATTTTTCATGTCATACCTTGACAAATCGCTGTCCGCACATCTCAATGCGACTACTTTAATCAGCCATATTTCCAAAACCTAAGTTTTTACGGTAACTTTGGTAGTATAATACAGAAGTTCTGGTCCTATTTCATCACCCTACGTGTACGTCATGCTGACACACTGCCGTATTTATTTTATATTTATGTCAAACTTAGGTCGATCACTGTCCACACATCCAATGCGACTAATTTAATCAGCCATATTTCCAAAACCTAAGTTTTTACGGTAACTTGGGTGGTATAATACAGAAGTTCTGGTCCTATTTCATCACCCTACGTGTACGTCATGCTGACACACTGCCGTATTTATTTTATATTTTATGTCAAACTTAGGTGGATCACTGTCCACACATCCAAAGCGACTATTTTAATCACCCGTATTTCAAAAACCTAAGTTTTTAAGGTAACTTGGGTGGTATAGTACTAAAGTTCTGGACCTATTCTATCATCCTATGTGTACGTCATGTTGGCACACCTCCGTATTTTTTTTATATTTCGTGTCAAACTTCGACAAATCTCTGTCCGCACATCTCAATGCGACTATTTAATCAGCCATATTTCCAAAACCTAAGTTTTTACGGTAACTTGGGTGGTATAATACAGAAGTTCTGGTCCTATTCTATCACCCTACGTGTACGTAATGGTTGCACACCTCCGTATTTATTATTATATTTCATGTCATACTTAGACAAATCGTTGTCCGCACATCGCATAGCGACTAATTTAATCACCCATATTTCCAAAACCTAAGTTTTTAAGGTAACTTGGGTGGTATAGTACTAAAGTTCTGGTCCTATTCTTTCATCCTACGTGTACGTCATGTATCCACAATTCAGTATTTATTTTTATATTTCATGTTAAACTTAGACAAATCGTTGTCCGCACATCGCATAGCGACTAATTTAATCACCCATATTTCCAAAACCTAAGTTTTTACGGTAACTTGGGTGGTATAATACAGAAGTTCTTGTCCTATTCTATCACCCTATGTGTACGTCATGTATCCACAATTCCGTATTTATTTTTCATATTTCATGTCAAACTTAGACAAATCGTTGCCGCACATCGCATAGCGACTAATTTAATCAGCCATATTTCCAAAACCTAAGTTTTTAAGGTAACTTGGGTGGTATAGTACTAAAGTTCTAGTCCTAATCTTTCATCCTATGTGTACGTCATGTTGGCACACTTCCGTATTTATTTTATTTTTCATGTCATACTTTGACAAATCGTTGTCCGCACATCGCATAGCGACTAATTTAATCACCCATATTTCCAAAACCAAATTTTTTAAGGTAACTTATGGTGGTATGGTACTAAAGTTCTAGTCCGATTCTTTCATCCTATGTGTACGTCATGCTGGCACACTTCCGTGTTTATTTTATATTTCATGTCAAATTTAGACAAATCGCTGTCCGCACATCGCAAAGCGACTAATTTAATCAGCCATATTTCCAAAACCTTAGTTTTTACGGTAACTTTGGTGTTATAATTCAGACTTTCTGGTCCTATTCTATCACCCTATGTGACCGTAATGTTGGCACACTTCCGTATTTATTTCTATATTACATGTCATACTTAGACAAATCGTTGTCCGCACATCGCATAGCGACTAATTTAATCACCCATATTTCCAAAACCTAAGTTTTTAAGGTAACTTGGGTGGTATAGTACTAAAGTTCTGGTCCTATTCTTTCATCCTACGTGTACGTCATGCTGACACACTGCCGTATTTATTTTATATTTTATGTCAAACTTAGGTGGATCGCTGTCCACACATCCAAAGCGACTATTTTAATCACCCGTATTTCCAAAACCTAAGTTTTGACGGTAACCTGAGTGGTATAATAATATAGTTCTAATCCTATTCTATCACCCAATGTGTACGTCATGTATCCAAAATTCCGTATTTATTTTTATATTTCATGTCAAACTTAGACAAATCGTTGTCCGCACATCGCATAGCGACTAATTTAATCACCCATATTTCCAAAACCTAAGTTTTTACGGTAACTTGGGTGGTATATTACAGAAGTTCTGGTCCTATTCTATCACCCTATGTGTACGTCATGTATCCACAATTCCGTATTTATTTTTATATTTCATGTCAAACTTAGACAAATCGTTGTCCGCACATCGCATAGCGACTAATTTAATCACCCATATTTCCAAAACCTAAGTTTTAAGGTAACTTGGGTGGTATAATACTAAATTTCAGGACCTATTCTATCATCCTATGTGTACGTCATGTTGGCACAGTTCCGTATTTATTTTATTTTTCATGTCATACCTTGACAAATCGCTGTCCGCACATCTCTATGCGACTACTTTAATCAGCCACATTTCCAAAACCTAAGTTTTTACGGTAACTTTGGTAGTATAATACAGAAGTTCTGGTCCTATTTCATCACCCTACGTGTACGTCATGCTGACACACTGCCGTATTTATTTTATATTTATGTAAAACTTAGGTCGATCACTGTCCACACATCCAATGCGACTATTTTAATCACCCGTATTTCCAAAACCTAAGTTTTTACGGTAACTTGGGTGGTATAGTACTAAAGTTCTGGTCCTATTCTTTCATCCTATGTGTACGTCATGTTGGCACACTTCCGTATTTATTTTAATTTCATGTCATACTTTGACAAATCGCTGTCCGCACATCTCAATGCGACTACTTTAATCAGCCATATTTCCAAAACCTAAGTTTTTACGGTAACTTGGATGGTATAATACAGAAGTTCTGGTCCTATTTCATCACCCTACGTGTACGTCATGCTGACACTGCCGTATTTACTTTATATTTTATGTCAAACTTAGGTGGATCACTGTCCACACATCCAAAGCGACTACTTTAATCAGCCATATTTCCAAAACCTAAGTTTTTACGGTAACTTGGGTGGTATAATACAGAAGTTCTTGTCCTATTCTATCACCCTATGTGTACGTCATGTATCCACAATTCCGTATTTATTTTTCATATTTCATGTCAAACTTAGACAAATCGTTGCCGCACATCGCATAGCGACTAATTTAATCAGCCATATTTCCAAAACCTAAGTTTTTAAGGTAACTTGGGTGGTATAGTACTAAAGTTCTAGTCCTAATCTTTCATCCTATGTGTACGTCATGTTGGCACACTTCCGTATTTATTTTATTTTTCATGTCATACTTTGACAAATCGTTGTCCGCACATCGCATAGCGACTAATTTAATCACCCATATTTCCAAAACCAAATTTTTTAAGGTAACTTATGGTGGTATGGTACTAAAGTTCTAGTCCGATTCTTTCATCCTATGTGTACGTCATGCTGGCACACTTCCGTGTTTATTTTATATTTCATGTCAAATTTAGACAAATCGCTGTCCGCACATCGCAAAGCGACTAATTTAATCAGCCATATTTCCAAAACCTTAGTTTTTACGGTAACTTTGGTGTTATAATTCAGACTTTCTGGTCCTATTCTATCACCCTATGTGACCGTAATGTTGGCACACTTCCGTATTTATTTCTATATTACATGTCATACTTAGACAAATCGTTGTCCGCACATCGCATAGCGACTAATTTAATCACCCATATTTCCAAAACCTAAGTTTTTAAGGTAACTTGGGTGGTATAGTACTAAAGTTCTGGTCCTATTCTTTCATCCTACGTGTACGTCATGCTGACACACTGCCGTATTTATTTTATATTTTATGTCAAACTTAGGTGGATCGCTGTCCACACATCCAAAGCGACTATTTTAATCACCCGTATTTCCAAAACCTAAGTTTTGACGGTAACCTGAGTGGTATAATAATATAGTTCTAATCCTATTCTATCATCCAATGTGTACGTCATGTATCCAAAATTCCGTATTTATTTTTATATTTCATGTCAAACTTAGACAAATCGTTGTCCGCACATCGCATAGCGACTAATTTAATCACCCATATTTCCAAAACCTAAGTTTTTACGGTAACTTGGGTGGTATATTACAGAAGTTCTGGTCCTATTCTATCACCCTATGTGTACGTCATGTATCCACAATTCCGTATTTATTTTTATATTTCATGTCAAACTTAGACAAATCGTTGTCCGCACATCGCATAGCGACTAATTTAATCACCCATATTTCCAAAACCTAAGTTTTAAGGTAACTTGGGTGGTATAATACTAAATTTCAGGACCTATTCTATCATCCTATGTGTACGTCATGTTGGCACAGTTCCGTATTTATTTTAATTTCATGTCATACTTTGACAAATCGCTGTCCGCACATCTCAATGCGACTACTTTAATCAGCCATATTTCCAAAACCTAAGTTTTTACGGTAACTTGGATGGTATAATACAGAAGTTCTGGTCCTATTTCATCACCCTACGTGTACGTCATGCTGACACTGCCGTATTTACTTTATATTTTATGTCAAACTTAGGTGGATCACTGTCCACACATCCAAAGCGACTATTTTAATCACCCGTATTTCCAAAACCTAAGTTTTTACGGTAACTTGGGTGGTAAAGTACTAAAGTTCTGGACCTATTCTATCATCCTATGTGTACGTCATGTTGGCACACCTCCGTATTTTTTTTTATATTTCGTGTCAAACTTCGACAAATCTCTGTCCGCACATCTCAATGCGACTACTTGAATCAGCCATATTTCCAAAACCTAAGTTTTTACAGTAACTTGGCTGGTATAATACAGAAGTTCTGGTCCTATTCTATCACCCTACGTTTACGTAATGTTGGCACAACTCCGTATTTATTATTATATTTCATGTCATACTTAGACAAATCGTTGTCCGCACATCGCATAGCGACTAATTTAATCACCCATATTTCCAAAACCTAAGTTTTTAAGGTAACTTGGGTGGTATAGTACTAAAGTTCTGGACCTATTCTTTCATCCTACGTGTACGTCATGCTGACACACTGCCGTATTTATTTTATATTTTATGTCAAACTTAGGTGGATCGCTGTCCACACATCCAAAGCGACTATTTTAATCACCCGTATTTCCAAAACCTAAGTTTTGACGGTAACCTGAGTGGTATAATAATATAGTTCTAATCCTATTCTATCACCCAATGTGTACGTCATGTATCCAAAATTCCGTATTTATTTTTATATTTCATGTCAAACTTAGACAAATCGTTGTCCGCACATCGCATAGCGACTAATTTAATCACCCATATTTCCAAAACCTAAGTTTTTACGGTAACTTGGGTGGTATATTACAGAAGTTCTGGTCCTATTCTATCACCCTATGTGTACGTCATGTATCCACAATTCCGTATTTATTTTTATATTTCATGTCAAACTTAGACAAATCGTTGTCCGCACATCGCATAGCGACTAATTTAATCCGCCATATTTCCAAAACCTAATTTTTTAGGGTAACTTGGGTGGTATCATACTAAATTTCAGGACCTATTCTATCATCCTATGTGTACGTCATGTTGACACAGTTCCGTATTTATTTTATTTTTCATGTCATACCTTGACAAATCGCTGTCCGCACATCTCAATGCGACTACTTTAATCAGCCATATTTCCAAAACCTAAGTTTTTACGGTAACTTTGGTAGTATAATACAGAAGTTCTGGTCCTATTTCATCACCCTACGTGTACGTCATGCTGACACACTGCCGTATTTATTTTATATTTATGTCAAACTTAGGTCGATCACTGTCCACACATCCAATGCGACTATTTTAATCACCCGTATTTCCAAAACCTAAGTTTTTACGGTAACTTGGGTGGTATAGTACTACAGTTCTGGTCCTATTCTTTCATCCTATGTGTACGTCATGTTGGCACACTTCCGTATTTATTTTAATTTCATGTCATACTTTGACAAATCGCTGTCCGCACATCTCAATGCGACTACTTTAATCAGCCATATTTCCAAAACCTAAGTTTTTACGGTAACTTGGATGGTATAATACAGAAGTTCTGGTCCTATTTCATCACCCTACGTGTACGTCATGCTGACACACTGCCGTATTTACTTTATATTTTATGTCAAACTTAGGTGGATCACTGTCCACACATCCAAAGCGACTATTTTAATTACCCGTATTTCCAAAACCTAAGTTTTTACGGTAACTTGGGTGGTATAGTACTAAAGTTCTGGACCTATTCTATCATCCTATGTGTACGTAATGTTGGCACAACTCCGTATTTATTATTATATTTCATGTCATACTTAGACAAATCGTTGTCCGCACATCGCATAGCGACTGATTTAATCATCCATATTTCCAAAACCTAAGTTTTTAAGGTAACTTGGGTGGTATAGTACTAAAGTTCTGGTCCTATTCTTTCATCCTACGTGTACATCATGTATCCACAATTCAGTATTTATTTTTATATTTCATGTTAAACTTAGACAAATCGTTGTCCGCACATCGCATAGCGACTAATTTAATCACCCATATTTCCAAAACCTAAGTTTTTAAGGTAACTTGGGTGGTATAGTACTAAAGTTCTGGTCCTATTCTTTCATCCTACGTGTACGTAATGTTGGCACAACTCCGTATTTATTATTATATTTCATGTCATACTTAGACAAATCGTTGTCCGCACATTGCATAGCGACTAATTTAATCACCCATATTTCCAAAACCTAAGTTTTTACGGTAACTTGGGTGGTATAGTACTAAAGTTCTGGACCTATTCTATCATCCTATGTGTATGTCATGTTGGCACACCTCCGTATTTTTTTTATATTTCGTGTCAAACTTCGACAAATCTCTGTCCGCACATCTCAATGCGACTACTTGAATCAGCCATATTTCCAAAACCTAAGTTTTTACGGTAACTTGGCTGGTATAATACAGAAGTTCTGGTCCTATTCTATCACCCTACGTTTACGTAATGTTGGCACAACTCCGTATTTATTATTATATTTCATGTCATACTTAGACAAATCGTTGTCCGCACATTGCATAGCGACTAATTTAATCACCCATATTTCCAAAACTTAAGTTTTTAAGGTAACTTGGGTGGTATAGTACTAAAGTTCAGGTCCTATTCTTTCATCCTACGTGTACGTCATGTATCCACAATTCAGTATTTATTTTTATATTTCTTGTTAAACTTAGACAAATCGTTGTCCGCACATCGCATAGCGACTAATTTAATCACCCATATTTCCAAAACCTAAGTTTTTACGGTAACTTGGGTGGTATAATACAGAGGTTCTGGTCCTATTCTATCACCCTATGTGTACATCATGTATCCACAATTCCGTATTTATTTTTATATTTCATGTCATACTTAGACAAATCGTTGTCCGCACATCGCATAGCGACTATTTTAATCACCCGTATTTCCAAAACCTAAGTTTTGACGGTAACCTGAGTGGTATAATAATATAGTTCGAATCCTATTCTATCACCCAATATGTACGTCATGTATCCAAAATTCCGTATTTATTTTTATATTTCATGTCAAACTTAGACAAATCGTTGTCCGCTCATCGCATAGCGACTAATTTAATCACCCATATTTCCAAAACCTAAGTTTTTACAGTAACCTGGGTGGTATAATACAGAAGTTCTGGTCCTATTCTATCACCCTATGTGTACGTCATGTATCCACAATTGCGTATTTATTATTATATTTCATGTCAAACTTAGACAAATCGTTGTCCGCTCATCGCATAGCGACTAATTTAATCACCCATATTTCCAAAACCTAAGTTTTTACGGTAACTTGGGTGGTATAATACAGAAGTTCTGGTCCTATTGTATCACCCTTCGTGTACGTAATGTTGGCACACCTCCGTATTTATTTTTATATTTCATGTCAAACTTAGACAAATCGTTGTCCGCACATCGCATAGCGACTAATTTAATCACCCATATTTCCAAAACCTAAGTTTTTAAGGTAACTTGGGTTGTATAATACTAAATTTCAGGACCTTTCTATCATCCTATGTGTACGTCATGTTGGCACACTTCCGTATTTATTTTATTTTTCATGTCATACTTTGACAAATCGCTGTCCGCACATCTCAATGCGACTACTTTAATCAGCCATATTTCCAAAACCTAAGTTTTTACGGTAACTTGGGTGGTATAATACAGAAGTTCTGGTCCTATTTCATCACCCTACGTGTACGTCATGCTGACACACTGCCGTATTTATTTTATATTTTATGTCAAACTTAGGTGGATCACTGTCCACACATCCAAAGCGACTATTTTAATCAACCGTATTTCCAAAACCTAAGTTTTTAAGGTAACTTGGGTGGTATAGTACTAAAGTTCTGGACCTATTCTATCATCCTATGTGTACGTCATGTTGGCACACCTCCGTATTTTTTTCATATTTCGTGTCAAACTTCGACAAATCTCTGTCCGCACATCTCAATGCGACTATTTAATCAGCCATATTTCCAAAACCTAAGTTTTTACGGTAACTTGGGTGGTATAATACAGAAGTTCTGGTCCTATTCTATCACCCTACGTGTACGTAATGTTGGCACACCTCCGTATTTATTATTATATTTCATGTCATACTTAGACAAATCGCTGTCCACACATCTCAATGCGACTACTTTAATCAGCCATATTTCCAAAACCTAAGTTTTTAAGGTAACTTGGGTGGTATAGTACTAAAGTTCTGGTCCTATTCTTTCATCCTACGTGTACGTCATGCTGACACACTGCCGTATTTATTTTATATTTTATGTCAAACTTAGGTGGATCGCTGTCCACACATCCAAAGCGACTATTTTAATCACCCGTATTTCCAAAACCTAAGTTTTGACGGTAACCTGAGTAGTATAATAATATAGTTCGAATCCTATTCTATCACCCAATATGTACGTCATGTATCCAAAATTCCGTATTTATTTTTATATTTCATGTCAAACTTAGACAAATCGTTGTCCGCACATCGCATAGCGACTAATTTAATCACCCATATTTCCAAAACCTAAGTTTTTACGGTAACTTGGGTGGTATAATACAGAAGTTCTGGTCCTATTATATCACCCTATGTGTACGTCATGTATCCACAATTCCGTATTTATTATTATATTTCATGTCAAACTTAGACAAATCGTTGTCCGCTCATCGCATAGCGACTAATTTAATCACCCATATTTCCAAAACCTAAGTTTTTACGGTAACTTGGGTGGTATAATACAGAAGTTCTGGTCCTATTCTATCACCCTACGTGTACGTAATGTTGGCACACTTCCGTATTTATTTTATTTTTCATGTCATACTTTGACAAATCGCTGTCCGCACATCTCAATGCGACTACTTTAATCAGCCATATTTCCAAAATCTAAGTTTTTACGGTAACCTGAGTGGTATAATAATATAGTTCTAATCCTATTCTATCACCCAATGTGTACGTCATGTATCCAAAATTCCGTATTTATTTTTATATTTCATGTCAAACTTAGACAAATCGTTGTCCGCACATCGCATAGCGACTAATTTAATCACCCATATTTCCAAAACCTAAGTTTTTACGGTAACTTGGGTGGTATAATACTAAATTTCAGGACCTATTCTATCATCCTATGCGTACGTCATGTTGGCACACCTCCGTATTTTTTTTATATTTCGTGTCAAACTTCGACAAATCTCTGTCCGCACATCTCAATGCGACTACTTTAATCAGCCATATTTCCAAAACCTAAGTTTTTACGGTAACTTGGGTGGTATAATACAGAAGTTCTGGTCCTATTCTATCACCCTACGTGTACGTAATGTTGGCAAACCTCCGTATTTATTATTATATTTCATGTCATACTTAGACAAATCGTTGTCCGCACATCGCATAGCGACTAATTTAATCACCCATATTTCCAAAACCTAAGTTTTTAAGGTAACTTGGGTGGTATAGTACTAAAGTTCTGGTCCTATTCTTTCATCCTTCGTGTACGTCATGCTGACACACTGCCGTATTTATTTTATATTTTATGTCAAACTTAGGTGGATCGCTGTCCACACATCCAAAGCGACTATTTTAATCACCCGTATTTCTAAAACCTAAGTTTTGACGGTAACCTGAGTGGTATAATAATATAGTTCGAATCCTATTCTATCACCCAATATGTACGTCATGTATCCAAAATTCCGTATTTATTTTTATATTTCATGTCAAACTTAGACAAATCGTTGTCCGCACATCGCATAGCGACTAATTTAATCACCCATATTTCCAAAACCTAAGTTTTTACGGTAACTTGGGTGGTATAATACAGAAGTTCTGGTCCTATTGTATCACCCTACGTGTACGTAATGTTGGCACACCTCCGTATTTATTTTTATATTTCATGTCAAACTTAGACAAATCGTTGTCCGCACATCGCATAGCGACTAATTTAATCACCCATATTTCCGAAACCTAAGTTTTTAAGGTAACTTGGGTGGTATAATACTAAATTTCAGGACTTATTCTATCATCCTATGTGTACGTCATGTTGGCACACTTCCGTATTTATTTTATTTTTCATGTCATACTTTGACAAATCGCTGTCCGCACATCTCAATGCGACTACTTTAATCAGCCATATTTCCAAAACCTAAGTTTTTACGGTAACTTGGGTGGTATAATACAGAAGTTCTGGTCCTATTTCATCACCCTACGTATACGTCATGCTGACACACTGCCGTATTTATTTTATATTTTATGTCAAACTTAGGTGGATCACTGTTCACACATCCAAAGCGACTATTTTAATCACCCGTATTTCCAAAACCTAAGTTTTTAAGTTAACTTGGGTGGTATAGTACTAAAGTTCTGGACCTATTCTATCATCCTATGTGTACGTCATGTTGGCACACCTCCGTATTTTTTTTATATTTCGTGTCAAACTTCGACAAATCTCTGTCCGCACATCTCAATGCGACTATTTAATCAGCCATATTTCCAAAACCTAAGTTTTTACGGTAACTTGGGTGGTATAATACAGAAGTTCTGGTCCTATTCTATCACCCTACGTGTACGTAATGTTGGCACACCTCCGTATTTATTATTATATTTCATGTCATACTTAGACAAATCGCTGTCCACACATCTCAATGCGACTAATTTAATCAGCCATATTTCCAAAACCTAAGTTTTTAAGGTAACTTGGGTGGTATAGTACTAAAGTTCTGGTCCTATTCTTTCATCCTACGTGTACGTCATGCTGACACACTGCCGTATTTATTTTATATTTTATGTCGAACTTAGGTGGATCGCTGTCCACACATCCAAAGCGACTATTTTAATCACCCGTATTTCCAAAACCTAAGTTTTGACGGTAACCTGAGTGGTATAATAATATAGTTCTAATCCTATTCTATCACCCAATGTGTACGTCATGTATCCAAAATTCCGTATTTATTTTTATATTTCATGTCAAACTTAGACAAATCGTTGTCCGCACATCGCATAGCGACTAATTAAACACCCATATTTCCAAAACCTAAGTTTTTACGGTAACTTGGGTGGTATAATACAGAAGTTCTGGTCCTATTCTATCACCCTATGTGTACGTTATGTATCCACAATTCCGTATTTATTTTTATATTTCATGTCAAACTTAGACAAATCGTTGTCCGCACATCGCATAGCGACTAATTTAATCACCCATATTTCCAAAACCTAAGTTTTTAAGGTAACTTGGGTGGTATAGTACTAAAGTTCTGGTCCTATTCTTTCATCCTATGTGTACGTCATGTTGGCACACTTCCGTATTTATTTTATTTTTCATGTCATACTTTGAAAAATCGCTGTCCGCACATCTCAATGCGACTACTTTAATCAGCCATATTTCCAAAACCTAGGTTTTTACGGTAACTTGGGTGGTATAATACAGAAGTTCTGGTCCTATTTCATCACCCTACGTGTACGTCATGCTGACACACTGCCGTATTTATTTTATATTTTATGTCAAACTTAGGTGGATCACTGTCCACACATCCAAAGCGACTATTTTAATCACCCGTATTTCCAAAACCTAAGTTTTTAAGGTAAGTTGGGTGGTATAGTACTAAAGTTCTGGACCTATTCTATCATCCTATGTGTACGTAGTGTTGGCACACCTCCGTATTTTTTTTATATTTCGTGTCAAACTTCGACAAATCTCTGTCCGCACATCTCAATGCGACTACTTGAACCAGCCATATTTCCAAAACCTAAGTTTTTACGGTAACTTGGGTGGTATAATACAGAAGTTCTGGTCCTATTCTATCACCCTACGTGTACGTAATGTTGGCACAACTCCGTATTTATTATTATATTTCATGTCATACTTAGACAAATCGTTGTCCGCACATCGCATAGCGACTAATTTAATCACCCATATTTCCAAAACCTAAGTTTTTAAGGTAACTTGGGTGGTATAGTACTAAAGTTCTGGTCCTATTCTTTCATCCTACTTGTACGTCATGTACGCAAAATTCCGTATTTATTTTTATATTTCATGTCAAACTTAGACAAATCGTTGTCCGCACATCGCATAGCGACTAATTTAATCACCCATATTTCCAAAACCTAAGTTTTTACGGTAACTTGGGTGGTATAATACAGAAGTTCTGGTCCTATTCTATCACCCTATGTGTACGTCATGTATCCACAATTCCGTATTTATTTTTATATTTCATGTCAAACTTAGACAAATCGTTGTCCGCACATCGCAAAGCGACTAATTTAATCACCCATATTTCTAAAACCTAAGTTTTTACGGTAACTTGGGTGGTATAATACTAAATTTCAGGACCTATTCTATCATCCTATGTGTACGTCATGTTGGCACACTTCCGTATTTATTTTATTTTTCATGTCATACTTTGACAAATCGCTGTCCGCACATCTCAATGCGACTACTTTAATCAGCCATATTTCCAAAACCTAAGTTTTTACGGTAACTTGGTTGGTATAATACAGAAGTTCTGGTCCTATTCTATCACCCTAGGTGTACGTAATGTTGGCACACCTCCGTATTTATTATTATATTTCATGTCATACTTAGACAAATCGTTGTCCGCACATCGCATAGCGACTAATTTAATCACCCATATTTCCAAAACCTAAGTTTTTAAGGTAACTTGGGTGGTATAGTACTAAAGTTCTGGTCCTATTCTTTCATTCTATGTGTACGTCATGTTGGCACACTTCCGTATTTATTTTTATATTTCATGTCAAACTTTGACAAATCGTTGTCCGCACATCGCATAGCGACTAATTTAATCACCCGTATTTCCAAAACCTAAGTTTTTAAGGTAACTTCTGTGGTATAGTACTAAAGTTCTGGTCCTATTCTTTCATCCTACGTGTACGTAATGTTGGCACACCTCCGTATTTATTTTTATATTTCATGTCAAACTTAGACAAATCGTTGTCCGCACATCGCATAGCGACTAATTTAATCACCCATATTTCCAAAACCTAAGTTTTTACGGTAACTTGGGTCGTTTAGTACTAAAGTTCGGGACCTATTCTATCATCCTATGTGTACGTCATGTTGGCACACCTCCGTATTTTTTTTATATTTCGTGTCAAACTTCGACAAATCGTTGTCCGCACATCGCAAAGCGACTAATTTAATCACCCATATTTCCAAAACCTAAGTTTTTACGGTAACTTGGGTGGTATAATACAGAAGTTCTGGTCCTATTCTATCACCCTATGTGTACGTCATGTATCCACAATTCCGTATTAATTTTTATTTTTCATGTCATAATTTGACAAATCGCTGTCCGCACATCTCAATGCGACTACTTTAATCAGCCATATTTCCAAAACCTAAGTTTTTACGGTAACTTGGGTGGTATAGTACTAAAGTTCTGGTCCTATTCTTTCATCCTATGTGTACGTCATGTTGGCACACTTCCGTATTTATTTTATTTTTCATGTCATACTTTGACAAATCGCTGTCCGCACATCTCAATGCGACTACTTTAATCAGCCATATTTCCAAAACCTAAGTTTTGACGGTAACTCGGGTGGTATAATACAGAAGTTCTGGTCCTATTCTATCACCCTATGTGTACGTCATGTATCCACAATTCCGTATTTATTTTTATATTTCATGTCAAACTTAGACAAATAGTTGTCCGCACATCGCATAGCGACTTATTTAATCACCCATATCTCCAAAACCTAAGTTTTTAAGGTAACTTGGGTGGTACAGTACTAAAGTTCTGCACCTATTCTATCATCCTATGTGTACGTCATGTTGGCACACTTCCGTATTTATTTTATATTTCATGTCAAACTTAGGCGGATCGCTGTCAACACATCCAAAGCGACTATTTTAATCACCCGTATTTCCAAAACCTAAGTTTTGACGATAACCTGAGTGGTATAATACTATAGTTCTGGTCCTATTCTATCACCCTATGTGTACGTCATGTATCCACAATTCCGTAATTATTTTTATATTTCATGTCAAACTTAGACAAATCGTTGTCCGCACATCGCATAGCGACTAATTTAATCACCCATATTTCCAAAACCTAAGTTTTTAAAGTAACTTGGGTGGTACAGTACTAAAGTTCTGCACCTATTCTATCATCCTATGTGTACGTCATGTTGGCACACTTCCGTATTTATTTTATATTTCATGTCAAACTTAGGCGGATCGCTGTCCACACATCCAAAGCGACTATTTTAATCACCCGTATTTCCAAAACCTAAGTTTTGACGATAACCTGAGTGGTATAATAATATAGTTCTAATCCTATTCTATCACCCAATGTGTACGTCATGTATCCAAAATTCCGTATTTATTTTTATATTTCATGTCAAACTTAGACAAATCGTTGTCCGCACATCGCATAGCGACTAATTTAATCACCCATATATCCAATTGTTACGGTAACTTGGGTGGTATAATACTGAAGTTCTGGTCCTATTCTATCACCCTACGTGTACGTAATGTTGGCACACCTCCGTATTTATTATTATATTTCATGTCAAACTTACACAAATCGTTGTCCGCACATCGCATAGCGACTTATTTAATCACCCATATCTCCAAAACCTAAGTTTTGACGATAACCTGAGTGGTATAATACTATAGTTCTGGTCCTATTCTATCACCCTATTTGTACGTCATGTATCCAAAATTCCGTATTTATTTTTATTTTTCATGTCAAACTTAGACAAATCGTTGTCCGCACATCGCATAGCGACTAATTTAATCACCCATATTTCCAAAACCTAAGTTTTTAAGGTAACTTGGGTGGTATAATACTAAATCTCAGGACCTATTCTATCATCCTATGTGTACGTCATGTTGGCACACTTCCGTATTTATTTTATTTTTCATGTCATACTTTGACAAATCGCTGTCCGCACATCTCAATGCGACTACTTTAATCAGCCATATTTCCAAAACCTAAGTTTTTACGGTAACTTGGGTGGTATAATACAGAAGTTCTGGTCCTATTCTTTCATCCTACGTTTACGTCATGTATCCAAAATTCCGTATTTATTTTTATATTTCATGTCAAACTTAGACAAATCGTTGTCCGCACATCGCATAGCGACTAATTTAATCACCCATATTTCCAAAACCTAAGTTTTTACGGTAACTTGGGTGGTATAATACAGAAGTTCTGGTCCTATTCTATCACCCTATGTGTACGTCATGTATCCACAATTCCGTATTTATTTTTATATTTCATGTCAAACTTAGACAAATCGTTGTCCGCACATCGCATAGCGACTAATTTAATCACCCATATTTCTAAAACCTAAGTTTTTACGGTAACTTGGGTGGTATAATACTAAATTTCAGGACCTATTCTATCATCCTATGTGTACGTCATGTTGGCACACTTCCGTATTTATTTTATTTTTCATGTCATACTTTGACAAATCGCTGTCCGCACATCTCAATGCGACTACTTTAATCAGCCATATTTCCAAAACCTAAGTTTTTACGGTAACTTGGTTGGTATAATACAGAAGTTCTGGTCCTATTCTATCACCCTAGGTGTACGTAATGTTGGCACACCTCCGTATTTATTATTATATTTCATGTCATACTTAGACAAATCGTTGTCCGCACATCGCATAGCGACTAATTTAATCACCCATATTTCCAAAACCTAAGTTTTTAAGGTAACTTGGGTGGTATAGTACTAAAGTTCTGGTCCTATTCTTTCATCCTATGTGTACGTCATGTTGGCACACTTCCTTATTTATTTTATGTTTTAATCATACTTTGACAAATCGCTGTCCGCACATCTCAATGCGACTACTTTAATCAGCCATATTTCCAAAACCTAAGTATTTACGGTAACTTGGGTGGTATAATACAGAAGTTCTGGTCCTATTCTATCACCCTATGTGTACGTCATGTATCCACAATTCCGTATTTATTTTTATATTTCATGTCAAACTTAGACAAATCGTTGTCCGCACATCGCATAGCGACTAATTTAATCACCCGTATTTCCAAAACCTAAGTTTTTAAGGTAACTTGGGTGGTATAGTACTAAAGTTCTGGTCCTATTCTTTCATCCTACGTGTACGTAATGTTGGCACACCTCCGTATTTATTTTTATATTTCATGTCAAACTTAGACAAATCGTTGTCCGCACATCGCATAGCGACTAATTTAATCACCCATATTTCCAAAACCTAAGTTTTTACGGTAACTTGGGTCGTTTAGTACTAAAGTTCGGGACCTATTCTATCATCCTATGTGTACGTCATGTTGGCACACCTCCGTATTTTTTTTATATTTCGTGTCAAACTTCGACAAATCGTTGTCCGCACATCGCAAAGCGACTAATTTAATCACCCATATTTCCAAAACCTAAGTTTTTACGGTAACTTGGGTGGTATAGTACTAAAGTTCTGGTCCTATTCTTTCATCCTATGTGTACGTCATGTTGGCACACTTCCGTATTTATTTTATTTTTCATGTCATACTTTGACAAATCGCTGTCCGCACATCTCAATGCGACTACTTTAATCAGCCATATTTCCAAAACCTAAGTTTTGACGGTAACTCGGGTGGTATAATACAGAAGTTCTGGTCCTATTCTATCACCCTATGTGTACGTCATGTATCCACAATTCCGTATTTATTTTTATATTTCATGTCAAACTTAGACAAATCGTTGTCCGCACATCGCATAGCGACTAATTTAATCACCCATATTTCTAAAACCTAAGTTTTTAAGGTAACTTGGGTGGTATAATACTAAATCTCAGGACCTATTCTATCATCCTATGTGTACGTCATGTTGGCACACTTCCGTATTTATTTTATTTTTCATGTCATACTTTGACAAATCGCTGTCCGCACATCTCAATGCGACTACTTTAATCAGCCATATTTCCAAAACCTAAGTTTTTACGGTAACTTGGGTGGTATAATACAGAAGTTCTGGTCCTATTCTTTCATCCTACGTTTACGTCATGTATCCAAAATTCCGTATTTATTTTTATATTTCATGTCAAACTTAGACAAATCGTTGTCCGCACATCGCATAGCGACTAATTTAATCACCCATATTTCCAAAACCTAAGTTTTTACGGTAACTTGGGTGGTATAATACAGAAGTTCTGGTCCTATTCTATCACCCTATGTGTACGTCATGTATCCACAATTCCGTATTTATTTTTATATTTTATGTCAAACTTAGACAAATCGTTGTCCGCACATCGCATAGCGACTAATTTAATCACCCATATTTCTAAAACCTAAGTTTTTACGGTAACTTGGGTGGTATAATACTAAATTTCAGGACCTATTCTATCATCCTATGTGTACGTCATGTTGGCACACTTCCGTATTTATTTTATTTTTCATGTCATACTTTGACAAATCGCTGTCCGCACATCTCAATGCGACTACTTTAATCAGCCATATTTCCAAAACCTAAGTTTTTACGGTAACTTGGTTGGTATAATACAGAAGTTCTGGTCCTATTCTATCACCCTAGGTGTACGTAATGTTGGCACACCTCCGTATTTATTATTATATTTCATGTCATACTTAGACAAATCGTTGTCCGCACATCGCATAGCGACTAATTTAATCACCCATATTTCCAAAACCTAAGTTTTTAAGGTAACTTGGGTGGTATAGTACTAAAGTTCTGGTCCTATTCTTTCATCCTATGTGTACGTCATGTTGGCACACTTCCTTATTTATTTTATTTTTCATGTCATACTTTGACAAATCGCTGTCCGCACATCTCAATGCGACTACTTTAATCAGCCATATTTCCAAAACCTAAGTATTTACGGTAACTTGGGTGGTATAATACAGAAGTTCTGGTCCTATTCTATCACCCTATGTGTACGTCATGTATCCACAATTCCGTATTTATTTTTATATTTCATGTCAAACTTAGACAAATCGTTGTCCGCACATCGCATAGCGACTAATTTAATGACCCGTATTTCCAAAACCTAAGTTTTTAAGGTAACTTGGGTGGTATAGTACTAAAGTTCTGGTCCTATTCTTTCATCCTACGTGTACGTAATGTTGGCACACCTCCGTATTTATTTTTATATTTCATGTCAAACTTAGACAAATCGTTGTCCGCACATCGCATAGCGACTAATTTAATCACCCATATTTCCAAAACCTAAGTTTTTACGGTAACTTGGGTCGTTTAGTACTAAAGTTCGGGACCTATTCTATCATCCTATGTGTACGTCATGTTGGCACACCTCCGTATTTTTTTATATTTCGTGTCAAACTTCGACAAATCGTTGTCCGCACATCGCAAAGCGACTAATTTAATCTTCATATTTCCAATACCTAAGTTTTTACGGTAACTTGGGTGGTATAGTACTAAAGTTCTGGTCCTATTCTTTCATCCTATGTGTACGTCATGTTGGCACACTTCCGTATTTATTTTATTTTTCATGTCATACTTTGACAAATCGCTGTCCGCACATCTCAATGCGACTACTTTAATCAGCCATATTTCCAAAACCTAAGTTTTGACGGTAACTCGGGTGGTATAATACAGAAGTTCTGGTCCTATTCTATCACCCTATGTGTACGTCATGTATCCACAATTCCGTATTTATTTTTATATTTCATGTCAAACTTAGACAAATCGTTGTCCGCACATCGCATAGCGACTTATTTAATCACCCATATCTCCAAAACCTAAGTTTTTAAGGTAACTTGGGTGGTACAGTACTAAAGTTCTGCACCTATTCTATCATCCTATGTGTACGTCATGTTGGCACACTTCCGTATTTATTTTATATTTCATGTCAAACTTAGGCGGATCGCTGTCAACACATCCAAAGCGACTATTTTAATCACCCGTATTTCCAAAACCTAAGTTTTGACGATAACCTGAGTGGTATAATACTATAGTTCTGGTCCTATTCTATCACCCTATGTGTACGTCATGTATCCACAATTCCGTATTTATTTTTATATTTCATGTCAAACTTAGACAAATCGTTGTCCGCACATCGCATAGCGACTAATTTAATCACCCATATTTCCAAAACCTAAGTTTTTAAGGTAACTTGGGTGGTACAGTACTAAAGTTCTGCACCTATTCTATCATCCTATGTGTACGTCATGTTGGCACACTTCCGTATTTATTTTATATTTCATGTCAAACTTAGGCGGATCGCTGTCCACACATCCAAAGCGACTATTTTAATCACCCGTATTTCCAAAACCTAAGTTTTGACGATAACCTGAGTGGTATAATAATATAGTTCTAATCCTATTCTATCACCCAATGTGTACGTCATGTATCCAAAATTCCGTATTTATTTTTATATTTCATGTCAAACTTAGACAAATCCTTGTCCGCACATCGCATAGCGACTAATTTAATCACCCATATATCCAATTGTTACGGTAACTTGGGTGGTATAATACTGAAGTTCTGGTCCTATTCTATCACCCTGTACGTAATGTTGGCACACCTCCGTATTTATTATTATATTTCATGTCATACTTTGACAAATCGTTGTCCGCACATCGCATAGCGACTAATTTAATCACCCATATTTCCAAAACCTAAGTTTTTAAGGTAACTTGGGTGGTATAGTACTAAAGTTCTGGTCCTATTCTTTCATCCTATGTGTACGTCATGTTGGCACACTTCCGTATTTATTTTATTTTTCATGTCATACTTTGACAAATCGCTGTCCGCACATCTCAATGCTACTACTTTAATCAGCCATATTTCCAAAACCTAAGTATTTACGGTAACTTGGATGGTATAATACAGAAGTTCTGGTCCTATTTCATCACCCTACGTGTACGTCATGTATCCAAAATTCCGTATTTATTTTTATATTTCATGTCAAACTTAGACAAATCGTTGTCCGCACATCGCATAGCGACTAATTTAATCACCCATATTTCCAAAACCTAAGTTTTTACGGTAACTTGGGTGGTATAATACAGAAGTTCTGGTCCTATTCTATCACCCTATGTGTACGTCATGTATCCACAATTCCGTATTTATTTTTATATTTTATGTCAAACTTAGACAAATCGTTGTCCGCACATCGCATAGCGACTAATTTAATCACCCATATTTCTAAAACCTAAGTTTTTACGGTAACTTGGGTGGTATAATACTAAATTTCAGGACCTATTTTATCATCCTATGTGTACGTCATGTTGGCACACTTCCGTATTTATTTTATTTTTCATGTCATACTTTGACAAATCGCTGTCCGCACATCTCAATGCGACTACTTTAATCAGCCATATTTCCAAAACCTAAGTTTTTACGGTAACTTGGTTGGTATAATACAGAAGTTCTGGTCCTATTCTATCACCCTAGGTGTACGTAATGTTGGCACACCTCCGTATTTATTATTATATTTCATGTCATACTTAGACAAATCGTTGTCCGCACATCGCATAGCGACTAATTTAATCACCCATATTTCCAAAACCTAAGTTTTTAAGGTAACTTGGGTGGTATAGTACTAAAGTTCTGGTCCTATTCTTTCATCCTATGTGTACGTCATGTTGGCACACTTCCTTATTTATTTTATTTTTCATGTCATACTTTGACAAATCGCTGTCCGCACATCTCAATGCGACTACTTTAATCAGCCATATTTCCAAAACCTAAGTATTTACGGTAACTTGGGTGGTATAATACAGAAGTTCTGGTCCTATTCTATCACCCTATGTGTACGTCATGTATCCACAATTCCGTATTTATTTTTATATTTCATGTCAAACTTAGACAAATCGTTGTCCGCACATCGCATAGCGACTAATTTAATCACCCGTATTTCCAAAACCTACGTTTTTAAGGTAACTTGGGTGGTATAGTACTAAAGTTCTGGTCCTATTCTTTCATCCTACGTGTACGTAATGTTGGCACACCTCCGTATTTATTTTTATATTTCATGTCAAACTTAGACAAATCGTTGTCCGCACATCGCATAGCGACTAATTTAATCACCCATATTTCCAAAACCTAAGTTTTTACGGTAACTTGGGTCGTTTAGTACTAAAGTTCGGGACCTATTCTATCATCCTATGTGTACGTCATGTTGGTACACCTCCGTATTTTTTTTATATTTCGTGTCAAACTTCGACAAATCGTTGTCCGCACATCGCAAAGCGACTAATTTAATCACCCATATTTCCAATACCTAAGTTTTTACGGTAACTTGGGTGGTATAGTACTAAAGTTCTGGTCCTATTCTTTCATCCTATGTGTACGTCATGTTGGCACACTTCCGTATTTATTTTATTTTTCATGTCATACTTTGACAAATCGCTGTCCGCACATCTCAATGCGACTACTTTAATCAGCCATATTTCCAAAACCTAAGTTTTGACGGTAACTCGGGTGGTATAATACAGAAGTTCTGGTCCTATTCTATCACCCTATGTGTACGTCATGTATCCACAATTCCGTATTTATTTTTATATTTCATGTCAAACTTAGACAAATCGTTGTCCGCACATCGCATAGCGACTTATTTAATCACCCATATCTCCAAAACCTAAGTTTTTAAGGTAACTTGGGTGGTACAGTACTAAAGTTCTGCACCTATTCTATCATCCTATGTGTACGTCATGTTGGCACACTTCCGTATTTATTTTATATTTCATGTCAAACTTAGGCGGATCGCTGTCAACACATCCAAAGCGACTATTTTAATCACCCGTATTTCCAAAACCTAAGTTTTGACGATAACCTGAGTGGTATAATACTATAGTTCTGGTCCTATTCTATCACCCTATGTGTACGTCATGTATCCACAATTCCGTATTTATTTTTATATTTCATGTCAAACTTAGACAAATCGTTGTCCGCACATCGCATAGCGACTAATTTAATCACCCATATTTCCAAAACCTAAGTTTTTAAGGTAACTTGGGTGGTACAGTACTAAAGTTCTGCACCTATTCTATCATCCTATGTGTACGTCATGTTGGCACACTTCCGTATTTATTTTATATTTCATGTCAAACTTAGGCGGATCGCTGTCCACACATCCAAAGCGACTATTTTAATCACCCGTATTTCCAAAACCTAAGTTTTGACGATAACCTGAGTGGTATAATAATATAGTTCTAATCCTATTCTATCACCCAATGTGTACGTCATGTATCCAAAATTCCGTATTTATTTTTATATTTCATGTCAAACTTAGACAAATCCTTGTCCGCACATCGCATAGCGACTAATTTAATCACCCATATATCCAATTGTTACGGTAACTTGGGTGGTATAATACTGAAGTTCTGGTCCTATTCTATCACCCTACGTGTACGTAATGTTGGCACACCTCCGTATTTATTATTATATTTCATGTCATACTTAGACAAATCGTTGTCCGCACATCGCATAGCGACTAATTTAATCACCCATATTTCCAAAACCTAAGTTTTTAAGGTAACTTGGGTGGTATAGTACTAAAGTTCTGGTCCTATTCTTTCATCCTATGTGTACGTCATGTTGGCACACTTCCGTATTTATTTTATTTTTCATGTCATACTTTGACAAATCGCTGTCCGCACATCTCAATGCTACTACTTTAATCAGCCATATTTCCAAAACCTAAGTATTTACGGTAACTTGGATGGTATAATACAGAAGTTCTGGTCCTATTTCATCACCCTACGTGTACGTCATGCTGACACACTGCCGTATTTATTTTATATTTTATGTCAAACTTAGGTGGATCACTGTCCACACATCCAAAGCGACTATTTTAATCACCCGTATTTCCAAAACCTAAGTTTTTACGGTAACTTGGGTGGTATAGTACTAAATTTCTGGACCTATTCTATCATCCTATGTGTACGTCATGTTGGCACACCTCCGTATTTTTTTTATATTTCGTGTCAAACTTCGACAAATCTCTGTCCGCACATCTCAATGCGACTACTTTAATCAGCCATATTTCCAAAACCTAAGTTTTTACGGTAACTTGGGTGGTATAATACAGAAGTTCTGGTCCTATTCTATCACCCTACGTGTACGTAATGTTGGCAAACCTCCGTATTTATTATTATATTTCATGTCATACTTAGACAAATCGTTGTCCGCACATCGCATAGCGACTAATTTAATCACCCATATTTCCAAAACCTAAGTTTTTAAGGTAACTTGGGTGGTATAGTACTAAAGTTCTGGTCCTATTCTTTCATCCTACGTGTACGTCATGTATCCACAATTCAGTATTTATTTTTATATTTCATGTTAAACTTAGACAAATCGTTGTCCGCACATCGCATAGCGACTAATTTAATCACCCATATTTCCAAAACCTAAGTTTTTACGGTAACTTGGGTGGTATAATACAGAGGTTCTGGTCCTATTCTATCACCCTATGTGTACGTCATGTATCCACAATTCCGTATTCATTTTTATATTTCATGTCATACTTAGACAAATCGTTGTCCGCACATCGCATAGCGACTAATTTAATCACCCATATTTCCAAAACCTAAGTTTTTACGGTAACGTGGGTGGTATAATACTAAATTTCAGGACCTATTCTATCATCCTATGTGTACGTCATGTTGGCACACTTCCGTATTTATTTTATTTTTCATGTCATACTTTGACAAATCGCTGTCCGCACATCTCAATGCGACTACTTTAATCAGCCATATTTCCAAAATCTAAGTTTTTACGGTAACTTGGGTGGTATAGTACTAAAGTTCTGGACCTATTCTATCATCCTATATGTACGTCATGTTGGCACACTTCCGTATTTATTTTATATTTTATGTCAAACTTAGGTGGATCGCTCTCCACACATCCAAAGCGACTATTTTAATCAGCCGTATTTCCAAAACCTAAGTTTTGACGGTAACCTGAGTGGTATAATAATATAGTTCTAATCCTATTCTATCACCCAATGTGTACGTCATGTATCCAAAATTCCGTATTTATTTTTATATTTCATGTCAAACTTAGACAAATCGTTGTCCGCACATCGCATAGCGACTAATTTAATCACCCATATTTCCAAAACCTAAGTTTTTACGGTAACTTGGGTGGTATAATACAGAAGTTCTGGTCCTATTCTATCACCCTACGTGTACGTAATGTTGGCAAACCTCCGTATTTATTATTATATTTCATGTCATACTTAGACAAATCGTTGTCCGCACATCGCATAGCGACTAATTTAATCACCCATATTTCCAAAACCTAAGTTTTTAAGGTAACTTGGGTGGTATAGTACTAAAGTTCTGGTCCTATTCTTTCATCCTTCGTGTACGTCATGCTGACACACTGCCGTATTTATTTTATATTTTATGTCAAACTTAGGTGGATCGCTGTCCACACATCCAAAGCGACTATTTTAATCACCCGTATTTCTAAAACCTAAGTTTTGACGGTAACCTGAGTGGTATAATAATATAGTTCGAATCCTATTCTATCACCCAATATGTACGTCATGTATCCAAAATTCCGTATTTATTTTTATATTTCATGTCAAACTTAGACAAATCGTTGTCCGCACATCGCATAGCGACTAATTTAATCACCCATATTTCCAAACCTAAGTTTTTACGGTAACTTGGGTGGTATAATACAGAAGTTCTGGTCCTATTGTATCACCCTACGTGTACGTAATGTTGGCACACCTCCGTATTTATTTTTATATTTCATGTCAAACTTAGACAAATCGTTGTCCGCACATCGCATAGCGACTAATTTAATCACCCATATTTCCAAAACCTAAGTTTTTAAGGTAACTTGGGTGGTATAATACTAAATTTCAGGACCTATTCTATCATCCTATGTGTACGTCATGTTGGCACACTTCCGTATTTATTTTATTTTTCATGTCATACTTTGACAAATCGCTGTCCGCACATCTCAATGCGACTACTTTAATCAGCCATATTTCCAAAACCTAAGTTTTTACGGTAACTTGGGTGGTATAATACAGAAGTTCTGGTCCTATTTCATCACCCTACGTATACGTCATGCTGACACACTGCCGTATTTATTTTATATTTTATGTCAAACTTAGGTGGATCACTGTTCACACATCCAAAGCGACTATTTTAATCACCCGTATTTCCAAAACCTAAGTTTTTAAGTTAACTTGGGTGGTATAGTACTAAAGTTCTGGACCTATTCTATCATCCTATGTGTACGTCATGTTGGCACACCTCCGTATTTTTTTTATATTTCGTGTCAAACTTCGACAAATCTCTGTCCGCACATCTCAATGCGACTACTTTAATCAGCCATAT
The DNA here is from genome assembly GCA_035578135.1 of Flexamia atlantica. Lineage (NCBI taxonomy): Eukaryota > Metazoa > Arthropoda > Insecta > Hemiptera > Cicadellidae > Flexamia > Flexamia atlantica. The sequence continues at coordinate 55,883 of JAQJVK010000264.1, read as the reverse complement.
TTCCAAAACCTAAGTTTTTAAGGTAACTTGGGTGGTATAGTACTAAAGTTCTGGTCCTATTCTTTCATCCTACGTGTACGTCATGCTGACACACTGCCGTATTTATTTTATATTTTATGTCGAACTTAGGTGGATCGCTGTCCACACATCCAAAGCGACTATTTTAATCACCCGTATTTCCAAAACCTAAGTTTTGACGGTAACCTGAGTGGTATAATAATATAGTTCGAATCCTATTCTATCACCCAATATGTACGTCATGTATCCAAAATTCCGTATTTATTTTTATATTTCATGTCAAACTTAGACAAATCGTTGTCCGCACATCGCATAGCGACTAATTTAATCACCCATATTTCCAAAACCTAAGTTTTTACGGTAACTTGGGTGGTATAATGCAGAAGTTCTGGTCCTATTCTATCACCCTATGTGTACGTCATGTATCCACAATTCCGTATTTATTATTATATTTCATGTAAAACTTAGACAAATCGTTGTCCGCTCATCGCATAGCGACTAATTTAATCACCCATATTTCCAAAACCTAAGTTTTTACGGTAACTTGGGTGGTATAATACAGAAGTTCTGGTCCTATTCTATCACCCTACGTGTACGTAATGTTGGCACACCTCCGTATTTATTTTTATATTTCATGTCAAACTTAGACAAATCGTTGTCCGCACATCGCATAGCGACTAATTTAATCACCATATTTCCAAAACCTAAGTTTTTAAGGTAACTTGGGTGGTATAATACTAAATTTCAGGACCTATTCTATCATCCTATGTGTACGTCATGTTGGCACAGTTCCGTATTTATTTTATTTTTCATGTCATACCTTGACAAATCGCTGTCCGCACATCTCAATGCGACTACTTTAATCAGCCATAATTCCAAAACCTAAGTTTTTACGGTAACTTTGGTAGTATAATACAGAAGTTCTGGTCCTATTTCATCACCCTACGTGTACGTCATGCTGACAAACTGCCGTATTTATTTTATATTTATGTCAAACTTAGGTCGATCACTGTCCACACATCCAATGCGACTATTTTAATCACCCGTATTTCCAAAACCTAAGTTTTAACGGTAACTTGGGTGGTATAGTACTAAAGTTCTGGTCCTATTCTTTCATCCTATGTGTACGTCATGTTGGCACACTTCCGTATTTATTTTATTTTTCATGTCATACTTTGAAAAATCGCTGTCCGCACATCTCAATGCGACTACTTTAATCAGCCATATTTCCAAAACCTAGGTTTTTACGGTAACTTGGGTGGTATAATACAGAAGTTCTGGTCCTATTTCATCACCCAACGTGTACGTCATGTATCCACAATTCCGTATTAATTTTTATTTTTCATGTCATAATTTGACAAATCGCTGTCCGCACATCTCAATGCGACTAGTTTAATCAGCCATATTTCCAAAACCTAAGTTTTTACGGTAACTTGGGTGGTATAGTACTAAAGTTCTGGTCCTATTCTTTCATCCTATGTGTACGTCATGTTGGCACACTTCCGTATTTATTTTATTTTTCATGTCATACTTTGACAAATCGCTGTCCGCACATCTCAATGCGACTACTTTAATCAGCCATATTTCCAAAACCTAAGTTTTGACGGTAACTCGGGTGGTACAATACAGAAGTTCTGGTCCTATTCTATCACCCTATGTGTACGTCATGTATCCACAATTCCGTATTTATTTTTATATTTCATGTCAAACTTAGACAAATCGTTGTCCGCACATCGCATAGCGACTTATTTAATCACCCATATCTCCAAAACCTAAGTTTTTAAGGTAACTTGGGTGGTACAGTACTAAAGTTCTGCACCTATTCTATCATCCTATGTGTACGTCATGTTGGCACACTTCCGTATTTATTTTATATTTCATGTCAAACTTAGGCGGATCGCTGTCAACACATCCAAAGCGACTATTTTAATCACCCGTATTTCCAAAACCTAAGTTTTGACGATAACCTGAGTGGTATAATACTATAGTTCTGGTCCTATTCTATCACCCTATGTGTACGTCATGTATCCACAATTCCGTAATTATTTTTATATTTCATGTCAAACTTAGACAAATCGTTGTTCGCACATCGCATAGCGACTAATTTAATCACCCATATTTCCAAAACCTAAGTTTTTAAGGTAACTTGGGTGGTACAGTACTAAAGTTCTGCACCTATTCTATCATCCTATGTGTACGTCATGTTGGCACACTTCCGTATTTATTTTATATTTCATGTCAAACTTAGGCGGATCGCTGTCCACACATCCAAAGCGACTATTTTAATCACCCGTATTTCCAAAACCTAAGTTTTGACGATAACCTGAGTGGTATAATAATATAGTTCTAAACCTATTCTATCACCCAATGTGTACGTCATGTATCCAAAATTCCGTGTTTATTTTTATATTTCATGTCAAACTTAGACAAATCGTTGTCCGCACATCGCATAGCGACTAATTTAATCACCCATATATCCAATTGTTACGGTAACTTGGGTGGTATAATACTGAAGTTCTGGTCCTATTCTATCACCCTACGTGTACGTAATGTTGGCACACCTCCGTATTTATTATTATATTTCATGTCAAACTTACACAAATCGTTGTCCGCACATCGCATAGCGACTTATTTAATCACCCATATCTCCAAAACCTAAGTTTTTAAGGTAACTTGGGTGGTACAGTACTAAAGTTCTGCACCTATTCTATCATCCTATGTGTACGTCATGTTGGCACACTTCCGTATTTATTTTATATTTCATGTCAAACTTAGGCGGATCGCTGTCCACACATCCAAAGCGACTATTTTAATCACCCGTATTTCCAAAACCTAAGTTTTGACGATAACCTGAGTGGTATAATACTATAGTTCTGGTCCTATTCTATCACCCTATGTGTACGTCATGTATCCAAAATTCCGTATTTATTTTTATTTTTCATGTCAAACTTAGACAAATCGTTGTCCGCACATCGCATAGCGACTAATTTAATCACCCATATTTCCAAAACCTAAGTTTTTAAGGTAACTTGGGTGGTATAATACTAAATCTCAGGACCTATTCTATCATCCTATGTGTACGTCATGTTGGCACACTTCCGTATTTATTTTATTTTTCATGTCATACTTTGACAAATCGCTGTCCGCACATCTCAATGCGACTACTTTAATCAGCCATATTTCCAAAACCTAAGTTTTTACGGTAACTTGGGTGGTATAATACAGAAGTTCTGGTCCTATTCTTTCATCCTACGTTTACGTCATGTATCCAAAATTCCGTATTTATTTTTATATTTCATGTCAAACTTAGACAAATCGTTGTCCGCACATCGCATAGCGACTAATTTAATCACCCATATTTCCAAAACCTAAGTTTTTACGGTAACTTGGGTGGTATAATACAGAAGTTCTGGCCCTATTCTATCACCCTATGTGTACGTCATGTATCCACAATTCCGTATTTATTTTTATATTTCATGTCAAACTTAGACAAATCGTTGTCCGCACATCGCATAGCGACTAATTTAATCACCCATATTTCTAAAACCTAAGTTTTTACGGTACTTGGGTGGTATAATACTAAATTTCAGGACCTATTCTATCATCCTATGTGTACGTCATGTTGGCACACTTCCGTATTTATTTTATTTTTCATGTCATACTTTGACAAATCGCTGTCCGCACATCTCAATGCGACTACTTTAATCAGCCATATTTCTAAAACCTAAGTTTTTACGGTAACTTGGTTGGTATAATACAGAAGTTCTGGTCCTATTCTATCACCCTAGGTGTACGTAATGTTGGCACACCTCCGTATTTATTATTATATTTCATGTCATACTTAGACAAATCGTTGTCCGCACATCGCATAGCGACTAATTTAATCACCCATATTTCCAAAACCTAAGTTTTTAAGGTAACTTGGGTGGTATAGTACTAAAGTTCTGGTCCTATTCTTTCATCCTATGTGTACGTCATGTTGGCACACTTCCTTATTTATTTTATTTTTCATGTCATACTTTGACAAATCGCTGTCCGCACATCTCAATGCGACTACTTTAATCAGCCATATTTCCAAAACCTAAGTATTTACGGTAACTTGGGTGGTATAATACAGAAGTTCTGGTCCTATTCTATCACCCTATGTGTACGTCATGTATCCACAATTCCGTATTTATTTTTATATTTCATGTCAAACTTAGACAAATCGTTGTCCGCACATCGCATAGCGACTAATTTAATCACCCGTATTTCCAAAACCTAAGTTTTTAAGGTAACTTGGGTGGTATAGTACTAAAGTTCTGGTCCTATTCTTTCATCCTACGTGTACGTAATGTTAGCACACCTCCGTTTTTATTTTTATATTTCATGTCAAACTTAGACAAATCGTTGTCCGCACATCGCATAGCGACTAATTTAATCACCCATATTTCCAAAACCTAAGTTTTTACGGTAACTTGGGTCGTTTAGTACTAAAGTTCGGGACCTATTCTATCATCCTATGTGTACGTCATGTTGGCACACCTCCGTATTTTTTTTATATTTCGTGTCAAACTTCGACAAATCGTTGTCCGCACATCGCAAAGCGACTAATTTAATCACCCATATTTCCAAAACCTAAGTTTTTACGGTAACTTGGGTGGTATAGTACTAAAGTTCTGGTCCTATTCTTTCATCCTATGTGTACGTCATGTTGGCACACTTCCGTATTTATTTTATTTTTCATGTCATACTTTGACAAATCGCTGTCCGCACATCTCAATGCGACTACTTTAATCAGCCATATTTCCAAAACCTAAGTTTTGACGGTAACTCGGGTGGTATAATACAGAAGTTCTGGTCCTATTCTATCACCCTATGTGTACGTCATGTATCCACAATTCCGTATTTATTTTTATATTTCATGTCAAACTTAGACAAATCGTTGTCCGCACATCGCATAGCGACTTATTTAATCACCCATATCTCCAAAACCTAAGTTTTTAAGGTAACTTGGGTGGTACAGTACTAAAGTTCTGCACCTATTTTATCATCCTATGTGTACGTCATGTTGGCACACTTCCGTATTTATTTTATATTTCATGTCAAACTTAGGCGGATCGCTGTCAACACATCCAAAGCGACTATTTTAATCACCGGTATTTCCAAAACCTAAGTTTTGACGATAACCTGAGTGGTATAATACTATAGTTCTGGTCCTATTCTATCACCCTATGTGTACGTCATGTATCCACAATTCCGTATTTATTTTTATATTTCATGTCAAACTTAGACAAATCGTTGTCCGCACATCGCATAGCGACGAATTTAATCACCCATATTTCCAAAACCTAAGTTTTTAAGGTAACTTGGGTGGTACAGTACTAAAGTTCTGCACCTATTCTATCATCCTATGTGTACGTCATGTTGGCACACTTCCGTATTTATTTTATATTTCATGTCAAACTTAGGCGGATCGCTGTCCACACATCCAAAGCGACTATTTTAATCACCCGTATTTCCAAAACCTAAGTTTTGACGATAACCTGAGTGGTATAATAATATAGTTCTAATCCTATTCTATCACCCAATGTGTACGTCATGTATCCAAAATTCCGTATTTATTTTTATATTTCATGTCAAACTTAGACAAATCCTTGTCCGCACATCGCATAGCGACTAATTTAATCACCCATATTTCCAAAACCTAAGTTTTTAAGGTAACTTGGGTGGTATAGTACTAAAGTTCTGGTCCTATTCTTTCATCCTATGTGTACGTCATGTTGGCACACTTCCTTATTTATTTTATTTTTCATGTCATACTTTGACAAATCGCTGTCCGCACATCTCAATGCGACTACTTTAATCACCCATATTTCCAAAACCTAAGTATTTACGGTAACTTGGGTGGTATAATACAGAAGTTCTGGTCCTATTCTATCACCCTATGTGTACGTCATGTATCCACAATTCCGTATTTATTTTTATATTTCATGTCAAACTTAGACAAATCGTTGTCCGCACATCGCATAGCGACTAATTTAATCACCCGTATTTCCAAAACCTAAGTTTTTAAGGTAACTTGGGTGGTATAGTACTAAAGTTCTGGTCCTATTCTTTCATCCTACGTGTACGTAATGTTAGCACACCACCGTTTTTATTTTTATATTTCATGTCAAACTTAGACAAATCGTTGTCCGCACATCGCATAGCGACTAATTTAATCACCCATATTTCCAAAACCTAAGTTTTTACGGTAACTTGGGTCGTTTAGTACTAAAGTTCGGGACCTATTCTATCATCCTATGTGTACGTCATGTTGGCACACCTCCGTATTTTTTTTATATTTCGTGTCAAACTTCGACAAATCGTTGTCCGCACATCGCAAAGCGACTAATTTAATCACCCATATTTCCAAAACCTAAGTTTTTACGGTAACTTGGGTGGTATAGTACTAAAGTTCTGGTCCTATTCTTTCATCCTATGTGTACGTCATGTTGGCACACTTCCGTATTTATTTTATTTTTCATGTCATACTTTGACAAATCGCTGTCCGCACATCTCAATGCGACTACTTTAATCAGCCATATTTCCAAAACCTAAGTTTTGACGGTAACTCGGGTGGTATAATACAGAAGTTCTGGTCCTATTCTATCACCCTATGTGTACGTCATGTATCCACAATTCCGTATTTATTTTTATATTTCATGTCAAACTTAGACAAATCGTTGTCCGCACATCGCATAGCGACTTATTTAATCACCCATATCTCCAAAACCTAAGTTTTTAAGGTAACTTGGGTGGTACAGTACTAAAGTTCTGCACCTATTCTATCATCCTATGTGTACGTCATGTTGGCACACTTCCGTATTTATTTTATATTTCATGTCAAACTTAGGCGGATCGCTGTCAACACATCCAAAGCGACTATTTTAATCACCCGTATTTCCAAAACCTAAGTTTTGACGATAACCTGAGTGGTATAATACTATAGTTCTGGTCCTATTCTATCACCCTATGTGTACGTCATGTATCCACAATTCCGTATTTATTTTTATATTTCATGTCAAACTTAGACAAATCGTTGTCCGCACATCGCATAGCGACGAATTTAATCACCCATATTTCCAAAACCTAAGTTTTTAAGGTAACTTGGGTGGTACAGTACTAAAGTTCTGCACCTATTCTATCATCCTATGTGTACGTCATGTTGGCACACTTCCGTATTTATTATTATATTTCATGTCATACTTAGACAAATCCTTGTCCGCACATCGCATAGCGACTAATTTAATCACCCATATATCCAATTGTTACGGTAACTTGGGTGGTATAATACTGAAGTTCTGGTCCTATTCTATCACCCTACGTGTACGTAATGTTGGCACACCTCCGTATTTATTATTATATTTCATGTCATACTTAGACAAATCGTTGTCCGCACATCGCATAGCGACTAATTTAATCACCCATATTTCCAAAACCTAAGTTTTTAAGGTAACTTGGGTGGTATAGTACTAAAGTTCTGGTCCTATTTTTTCATCCTACGTGTAGGTCATGCTGACACACTGCCGTATTTATTTTATATTTTATGTCAAACTTTGACAAATCGCTGTCCGCACATCTCAATGCGACTACTTTAATCAGCCATACTTCCAAAACCTAAGTTTTTACGGTAACTTGGGTGGTATAATACAGAAGTTCTGGTCCTATTCTATCACCCTATGTGTACGTCATGTATCCACAATTCCGTATTTATTTTTATATTTCATGTCAAACTTACACAAATCGTTGTCCGCACATCGCATAGCGACTTATTTAATCACCCATATCTCCAAAACCTAAGTTTTTAAGGTAACTTGGGTGGTACAGTACTAAAGTTCTGCACCTATTCTATCATCCTATGTGTACGTCATGTTGGCACACTTCCGTATTAATTTTATATTTCATGTCAAACTTAGGCGGATCGCTGTCCACACATCCAAAGCGACTATTTTAATCACCCGTATTTCCAAAACCTAAGTTTTGACGATAACCTGAGTGGTATAATACTATAGTTCTGGTCCTATTCTATCACCCTATGTGTACGTCATGTATCCACAATTCCGTATTTATTTTTATATGTCATGTCAAACTTAGACAAATCGTTGTCCGCACATCGCATAGCAACTAATTTAATCACCCATATTTCCAAAACCTAAGTTTTTACGGTAACTTGGGTGTTATAATACAGAAGTTCTGGTCCTATTCTATCACCCTATGTGTACGTCATGTATCCACAATTCCGTATTTATTTTTATATTTCATGTCAAACTTAGACAAATCGTTGTCCGCACATCGCATAGCGACTAATTTAATCACCCATATTTCCAAAACCTAAGTTTTTAAGGTAACTTGGGTGGTATAATACTAAATTTCAGGACCTATTCTATCATCCTATGTGTACTTCATGTTGGCACAGTTCCGTATTTATTTTATTTTTCATGTCATACCTTGACAAATCGCTGTCCGCACATCTCAATGCGACTACTTTAATCAGCCATAATTCCAAAACCTAAGTTTTTACGGTAACTTTGGTAGTATAATACAGAAGTTCTGGTCCTATTTCATCACCCTACGTGTACGTCATGCTGACAAACTGCCGTATTTATTTTATATTTATGTCAAACTTAGGTCGATCACTGTCCACACATCCAATGCGACTATTTTAATCACCCGTATTTCCAAAACCTAAGTTTTAACGGTAACTTGGGTGGTATAGTACTAAAGTTCTGGTCCTATTCTTTCATCCTATGTGTACGTCATGTTGGCACACTTCCGTATTTATTTTATTTTTCATGTCATACTTTGAAAAATCGCTGTCCGCACATCTCAATGCGACTACTTTAATCAGCCATATTTCCAAAACCTAGGTTTTTACGGTAACTTGGGTGGTATAATACAGAAGTTCTGGTCCTATTTCATCACCCAACGTGTACGTCATGCTGACACACTGCCGTATTTATTTTATATTTTATGTCAAACTTAGGTGGATCACTGTCCACACATCCAAAGCGACTATTTTAATCACCCGTATTTCCAAAACCTAAGTTTTTAAGGTAAGTTGGGTGGTATAGTACTAAAGTTCTGGACCTATTCTATCATCCTATGTGTACGTCATGTTGGCACACCTCCGTATTTTTTTTATATTTCGTGTCAAACTTCGACAAATCTCTGTCCGCACATCTCAATGCGACTACTTGAATCAGCCATATTTCCAAAACCTAAGTTTTTACGGTAACTTGGGTGGTATAATACAGAAGTTCTGGTCCTATTCTATCACCCTACGTGTACGTAATGTTGGCACAACTCCGTATTTATTATTATATTTCATGTCATACTTAGACAAATCGTTGTCCGCACATCGCATAGCGACTAATTTAATCACCCATATTTCCAAAACCTAAGTTTTTAAGGTAACTTGGGTGGTATAGTACTAAATTTCAGGACCTATTCTATCATCCTATGTGTACGTCATGTTGGCACACTTCCGTATTTATTTTATTTTTCATGTCATACTTTGACAAATCGCTGTCCGCACATCTCAATGCGACTAATTTAATCACCCATATTTCCAAAACCTAAGTTTTTACGGTAACTTGGGTGGTATAATACAGAAGTTCTGGTCCTATTCTATCACCCTATGTGTACGTCATGTATCCACAATTCCGTATTTATTTTTATATTTCATGTCAAACTTAGACATATCGTTGTCCGCACATCGCATAGCGACTAATTTAATCACCCATATTTCTAAAACCTAAGTTTTTACGGTAACTTGGGTGGTATAATACTAAATTTCAGGACCTATTCTATCATCCTATGTTTACGTCATGTTGGCACACTTCCGTATTTATTTTATTTTTCATGTCATACTTTGACAAATCGCTGTCCGCACATCTCAATGCGACTACTTTAATCAGCCATATTTCCAAAACCTAAGTTTTTACGGTAACTTGGTTGGTATAATACAGAAGTTCTGGTCCTATTCTATCACCCTAGGTGTACGTAATGTTGGCACACCTCCGTATTTATTATTATATTTCATGTCATACTTAGACAAATCGTTGTCCGCACATCGCATAGCGACTAATTTAATCACCCATATTTCCAAGACCTAAGTTTTTAAGGTAACTTGGGTGGTATAGTACTAAAGTTCTGGTCCTATTCTTTCATCCTATGTGTACGTCATGTTGGCACACTTCCTTATTTATTTTATTTTTCATGTCATACTTTGACAAATCGCTGTCCGCACATCTCAATGCGACTACTTTAATCAGCCATATTTCCAAAACCTAAGTATTTACGGTAACTTGGGTGGTATAATACAGAAGTTCTGGTCCTATTCTATCACCCTATGTGTACGTCATGTATCCACAATTCCGTATTTATTTTTATATTTCATCTCAAACTTTGACAAATCGTTGTCCGCACATCGCATAGCGACTAATTTAATCACCCGTATTTCCAAAACCTAAGTTTTTAAGGTAACTTCTGTGGTATAGTACTAAAGTTCTGGTCCTATTCTTTCATCCTACGTGTACGTAATGTTGGCACACCTCCGTATTTATTTTTAAATTTCATGTCAAACTTAGACAAATCGTTGTCCGCACATCGCATAGCGACTAATTTAATCACCCATATTTCCAAAACCTAAGTTTTTACGGTAACTTGGGTCGTTTAGTACTAAAGTTCGGGACCTATTCTATCATCCTATGTGTACGTCATGTTGGCACACCTCCGTATTTTTTTTATATTTCGTGTCAAACTTCGACAAATCGTTGTCCGCACATCGCAAAGCGACTAATTTAATCACCCATATTTCCAAAACCTAAGTTTTTACGGTAACTTGGGTGGTATAATACAGAAGTTCTGGTCCTATTCTATCACCCTATGTGTACGTCATGTATCCACAATTCCGTATTAATTTTTATTTTTCATGTCATAATTTGACAAATCGTTGTCCGCACATCGCATAGCGACTAATTTAATCACCCATATTTCCAAAACCTAAGTTTTTAAGGTAACTTGGGTGGTATAGTACTAAAGTTCTGGTCCTATTTTTTCATCCTACGTGTAGGTCATGCTGACACACTGCCGTATTTATTTTATATTTTATGTCAAACTTTGACAAATCGCTGTCCGCACATCTCAATGCGACTACTTTAATCAGCCATACTTCCAAAACCTAAGTTTTTACGGTAACTTGGGTGGTATAATACAGAAGTTCTGGTCCTATTCTATCACCCTATGTGTACGTCATGTATCCACAATTCCGTATTTATTTTTATATTTCATGTCAAACTTACACAAATCGTTGTCCGCACATCGCATAGCGACTTATTTAATCACCCATATCTCCAAAACCTAAGTTTTTAAGGTAACTTGGGTGGTACAGTACTAAAGTTCTGCACCTATTCTATCATCCTATGTGTACGTCATGTTGGCACACTTCCGTATTAATTTTATATTTCATGTCAAACTTAGGCGGATCGCTGTCCACACATCCAAAGCGACTATTTTAATCACCCGTATTTCCAAAACCTAAGTTTTGACGATAACCTGAGTGGTATAATACTATAGTTCTGGTCCTATTCTATCACCCTATGTGTACGTCATGTATCCACAATTCCGTATTTATTTTTATATGTCATGTCAAACTTAGACAAATCGTTGTCCGCACATCGCATAGCAACTAATTTAATCACCCATATTTCCAAAACCTAAGTTTTTACGGTAACTTGGGTGTTATAATACAGAAGTTCTGGTCCTATTCTATCACCCTATGTGTACGTCATGTATCCACAATTCCGTATTTATTTTTATATTTCATGTCAAACTTAGACAAATCGTTGTCCGCACATCGCATAGCGACTAATTTAATCACCCATATTTCCAAAACCTAAGTTTTTAAGGTAACTTGGGTGGTATAATACTAAATTTCAGGACCTATTCTATCATCCTATGTGTACGTCATGTTGGCACAGTTCCGTATTTATTTTATTTTTCATGTCATACCTTGACAAATCGCTGTCCGCACATCTCAATGCGACTACTTTAATCAGCCATAATTCCAAAACCTAAGTTTTTACGGTAACTTTGGTAGTATAATACAGAAGTTCTGGTCCTATTTCATCACCCTACGTGTACGTCATGCTGACAAACTGCCGTATTTATTTTATATTTATGTCAAACTTAGGTCGATCACTGTCCACACATCCAATGCGACTATTTTAATCACCCGTATTTCCAAAACCTAAGTTTTAACGGTAACTTGGGTGGTATAGTACTAAAGTTCTGGTCCTATTCTTTCATCCTATGTGTACGTCATGTTGGCACACTTCCGTATTTATTTTATTTTTCATGTCATACTTTGAAAAATCGCTGTCCGCACATCTCAATGCGACTACTTTAATCAGCCATATTTCCAAAACCTAGGTTTTTACGGTAACTTGGGTGGTATAATACAGAAGTTCTGGTCCTATTTCATCACCCAACGTGTACGTCATGCTGACACACTGCCGTATTTATTTTATATTTTATGTCAAACTTAGGTGGATCACTGTCCACACATCCAAAGCGACTATTTTAATCACCCGTATTTCCAAAACCTAAGTTTTTAAGGTAAGTTGGGTGGTATAGTACTAAAGTTCTGGACCTATTCTATCATCCTATGTGTACGTCATGTTGGCACACCTCCGTATTTTTTTTATATTTCGTGTCAAACTTCGACAAATCTCTGTCCGCACATCTCAATGCGACTACTTGAATCAGCCATATTTCCAAAACCTAAGTTTTTACGGTAACTTGGGTGGTATAATACAGAAGTTCTGGTCCTATTCTATCACCCTACGTGTACGTAATGTTGGCACAACTCCGTATTTATTATTATATTTCATGTCATACTTAGACAAATCGTTGTCCGCACATCGCATAGCGACTAATTTAATCACCCATATTTCCAAAACCTAAGTTTTTAAGGTAACTTGGGTGGTATAGTACTAAATTTCAGGACCTATTCTATCATCCTATGTGTACGTCATGTTGGCACACTTCCGTATTTATTTTATTTTTCATGTCATACTTTGACAAATCGCTGTCCGCACATCTCAATGCGACTAATTTAATCACCCATATTTCCAAAACCTAAGTTTTTACGGTAACTTGGGTGGTATAATACAGAAGTTCTGGTCCTATTCTATCACCCTATGTGTACGTCATGTATCCACAATTCCGTATTTATTTTTATATTTCATGTCAAACTTAGACATATCGTTGTCCGCACATCGCATAGCGACTAATTTAATCACCCATATTTCTAAAACCTAAGTTTTTACGGTAACTTGGGTGGTATAATACTAAATTTCAGGACCTATTCTATCATCCTATGTTTACGTCATGTTGGCACACTTCCGTATTTATTTTATTTTTCATGTCATACTTTGACAAATCGCTGTCCGCACATCTCAATGCGACTACTTTAATCAGCCATATTTCCAAAACCTAAGTTTTTACGGTAACTTGGTTGGTATAATACAGAAGTTCTGGTCCTATTCTATCACCCTAGGTGTACGTAATGTTGGCACACCTCCGTATTTATTATTATATTTCATGTCATACTTAGACAAATCGTTGTCCGCACATCGCATAGCGACTAATTTAATCACCCATATTTCCAAGACCTAAGTTTTTAAGGTAACTTGGGTGGTATAGTACTAAAGTTCTGGTCCTATTCTTTCATCCTATGTGTACGTCATGTTGGCACACTTCCTTATTTATTTTATTTTTCATGTCATACTTTGACAAATCGCTGTCCGCACATCTCAATGCGACTACTTTAATCAGCCATATTTCCAAAACCTAAGTATTTACGGTAACTTGGGTGGTATAATACAGAAGTTCTGGTCCTATTCTATCACCCTATGTGTACGTCATGTATCCACAATTCCGTATTTATTTTTATATTTCATCTCAAACTTTGACAAATCGTTGTCCGCACATCGCATAGCGACTAATTTAATCACCCGTATTTCCAAAACCTAAGTTTTTAAGGTAACTTCTGTGGTATAGTACTAAAGTTCTGGTCCTATTCTTTCATCCTACGTGTACGTAATGTTGGCACACCTCCGTATTTATTTTTAAATTTCATGTCAAACTTAGACAAATCGTTGTCCGCACATCGCATAGCGACTAATTTAATCACCCATATTTCCAAAACCTAAGTTTTTACGGTAACTTGGGTCGTTTAGTACTAAAGTTCGGGACCTATTCTATCATCCTATGTGTACGTCATGTTGGCACACCTCCGTATTTTTTTTATATTTCGTGTCAAACTTCGACAAATCGTTGTCCGCACATCGCAAAGCGACTAATTTAATCACCCATATTTCCAAAACCTAAGTTTTTAAGGTAACTTGGGTGGTATAGTACTAAAGTTCTGGTCCTATTTTTTCATCCTACGTGTAGGTCATGCTGACACACTGCCGTATTTATTTTATATTTTATGTCAAACTTTGACAAATCGCTGTCCGCACATCTCAATGCGACTACTTTAATCAGCCATACTTCCAAAACCTAAGTTTTTACGGTAACTTGGGTGGTATAATACAGAAGTTCTGGTCCTATTCTATCACCCTATGTGTACGTCATGTATCCACAATTCCGTATTTATTTTTATATTTCATGTCAAACTTACACAAATCGTTGTCCGCACATCGCATAGCGACTAATTTAATCACCCATATTTCCAAAACCTAAGTTTTTAAGGTAACTTGGGTGGTACAGTACTAAAGTTCTGCACCTATTCTATCATCCTATGTGTACGTCATGTTGGCACACTTCCGTATTAATTTTATATTTCATGTCAAACTTAGGCGGATCGCTGTCCACACATCCAAAGCGACTATTTTAATCACCCGTATTTCCAAAACCTAAGTTTTGACGATAACCTGAGTGGTATAATACTATAGTTCTGGTCCTATTCTATCACCCTATGTGTACGTCATGTATCCACAATTCCGTATTAATTTTTATATGTCATGTCAAACTTAGACAAATCGTTGTCCGCACATCGCATAGCAACTAATTTAATCACCCATATTTCCAAAACCTAAGTTTTTACGGTAACTTGGGTGTTATAATACAGAAGTTCTGGTCCTATTCTATCACCCTATGTGTACGTCATGTATCCACAATTCCGTATTTATTTTTATATTTCATGTCAAACTTAGACAAATCGTTGTCCGCACATCGCATAGCGACTAATTTAATCACCCATATTTCCAAAACCTAAGTTTTTAAGGTAACTTGGGTGGTATAATACTAAATTTCAGGACCTATTCTATCATCCTATGTGTACGTCATGTTGGCACAGTTCCGTATTTATTTTATTTTTCATGTCATACCTTGACAAATCGCTGTCCGCACATCTCAATGCGACTACTTTAATCAGCCATAATTCCAAAACCTAAGTTTTTACGGTAACTTTGGTAGTATAATACAGAAGTTCTGGTCCTATTTCATCACCCTACGTGTACGTCATGCTGACAAACTGCCGTATTTATTTTATATTTATGTCAAACTTAGGTCGATCACTGTCCACACATCCAATGCGACTATTTTAATCACCCGTATTTCCAAAACCTAAGTTTTAACGGTAACTTGGGTGGTATAGTACTAAAGTTCTGGTCCTATTCTTTCATCCTATGTGTACGTCATGTTGGCACACTTCCGTATTTATTTTATTTTTCATGTCATACTTTGAAAAATCGCTGTCCGCACATCTCAATGCGACTACTTTAATCAGCCATATTTCCAAAACCTAGGTTTTTACGGTAACTTGGGTGGTATAATACAGAAGTTCTGGTCCTATTTCATCACCCAACGTGTACGTCATGCTGACACACTGCCGTATTTATTTTATATTTTATGTCAAACTTAGGTGGATCACTGTCCACACATCCAAAGCGACTATTTTAATCACCCGTATTTCCAAAACCTAAGTTTTTAAGGTAAGTTGGGTGGTATAGTACTAAAGTTCTGGACCTATTCTATCATCCTATGTGTACGTCATGTTGGCACACCTCCGTATTTTTTTTATATTTCGTGTCAAACTTCGACAAATCTCTGTCCGCACATCTCAATGCGACTACTTGAATCAGCCATATTTCCAAAACCTAAGTTTTTACGGTAACTTGGGTGGTATAATACTGAAGTTCTGGTCCTATTCTATCACCCTACGTGTACGTAATGTTGGCACACCTCCGTATTTATTATTATATTTCATGTCAAACTTACACAAATCGTTGTCCGCACATCGCATAGCGACTTATTTAATCACCCATATCTCCAAAACCTAAGTTTTTAAGGTAACTTGGGTGGTACAGTACTAAAGTTCTGCACCTATTCTATCATCCTATGTGTACGTCATGTTGGCACACTTCCGTATTTATTTTATATTTCATGTCAAACTTAGGCGGATCGCTGTCCACACATCCAAAGCGACTATTTTAATCACCCGTATTTCCAAAACCTAAGTTTTGACGATAACCTGAGTGGTATAATACTATAGTTCTGGTCCTATTCTATCACCCTATGTGTACGTCATGTATCCAAAATTTCGTATTTATTTTTATTTTTCATGTCAAACTTAGACAAATCGTTGTCCGCACATCGCATAGCGACTAATTTAATCACCCATATTTCCAAAACCTAAGTTTTTAAGGTAACTTGGGTGGTATAATACTAAATCTCAGGACCTATTCTATCATCCTATGTGTACGTCATGTTGGCACACTTCCGTATTTATTTTATTTTTCATGTCATACTTTGACAAATCGCTGTCCGCACATTTCAATGCGACTACTTTAATCAGCCATATTTCCAAAACCTAAGTTTTTACGGTAACTTGGGTGGTATAATACAGAAGTTCTGGTCCTATTCTTTCATCCTACGTTTACGTCATGTATCCAAAATTCCGTATTTATTTTTATATTTCATGTCAAACTTAGACAAATCGTTGTCCGCACATCGCATAGCGACTAATTTAATCACCCATATTTCCAAAACCTAAGTTTTTACGGTAACTTGGGTGGTATAATACAGAAGTTCTGGTCCTATTCTATCACCCTATGTGTACGTCATGTATCCACAATTCCGTATTTATTTTTATATTTCATGTCAAACTTAGACAAATCGTTGTCCGCACATCGCATAGCGACTAATTTAATCACCCATATTTCTAAAACCTAAGTTTTTACGGTAACTTGGGTGGTATAATACTAAATTTCAGGACCTATTCTATCATCCTATGTGTACGTCATGTTGGCACACTTCCGTATTTATTTTATTTTTCATGTCATACTTTGACAAATCGCTGTCCGCACATCTCAATGCGACTACTTTAATCAGCCATATTTCCAAAACCTAAGTTTTTACGGTAACTTGGTTGGTATAATACAGAAGTTCTGGTCCTATTCTATCACCCTAGGTGTACGTAATGTTGGCACACCTCCGTATTTATTATTATATTTCATGTCATACTTAGACAAATCGTTGTCCGCACATCGTATAGCGACTAATTTAATCACCCATATTTCCAAAACCTAAGTTTTTAAGGTAACTTGGGTGGTATAGTACTAAAGTTCTGGTCCTATTCTTTCATCCTATGTGTACGTCATGTTGGCACACTTCCTTATTTATTTTATTTTTCATGTCATACTTTGACAAATCGCTGTCCGCACATCTCAATGCGACTACTTTAATCAGCCATATTTCCAAAACCTAAGTATTTACGGTAACTTGGGTGGTATAATACAGAAGTTCTGGTCCTATTCTATCACCCTATGTGTACGTCATGTATCCACAATTCCGTATTTATTTTTATATTTCATGTCAAACTTAGACAAATCGTTGTCCGCACATCGCATAGCGACTAATTTAATCACCCATATTTCCAAAACCTAAGTTTTTACGGTAACTTGGGTCGTTTAGTACTAAAGTTCGGGACCTATTCTATCATCCTATGTGTACGTCATGTTGGCACACCTCCGTATTTTTTTTATATTTCGTGTCAAACTTCGACAAATCGTTGTCCGCACATCGCAAAGCGACTAATTTAATCAACCATATTTCCAAAACCTAAGTTTTTACGGTAACTTGGGTGGTATAGTACTAAAGTTCTGGTCCTATTCTTTCATCCTATGTGTACGTCATGTTGGCACACTTCCGTATTTATTTTATTTTTCATGTCATACTTTGACAAATCGCTGTCCGCACATCTCAATGCGACTACTTTAATCAGCCATATTTCCAAAACCTAAGTTTTGACGGTAACTCGGGTGGTATAATACAGAAGTTCTGGTCCTATTCTATCACCCTATGTGTACGTCATGTATCCACAATTCCGTATTTATTTTTATATTTCATGTCAAACTTAGACAAATCGTTGTCCGCACATCGCATAGCGACTTATTTAATCACCCATATCTCCAAAACCTAAGTTTTTAAGGTAACTTGGGTGGTACAGTACTAAAGTTCTGCACCTATTCTATCATCCTATGTGTACGTCATGTTGGCACACTTCCGTATTTATTTTATATTTCATGTCAAACTTAGGCGGATCGCTGTCAACACATCCAAAGCGACTATTTTAATCACCCGTATTTCCAAAACCTAAGTTTTGACGATAACCTGAGTGGTATAATACTATAGTTCTGGTCCTATTCTATCACCCTATGTGTACGTCATGTATCCACAATTCCGTATTTATTTTTATATTTCATGTCAAACTTAGACAAATCGTTGTCCGCACATCGCATAGCGACGAATTTAATCACCCATATTTCCAAAACCTAAGTTTTTAAGGTAACTTGGGTGGTACAGTACTAAAGTTCTGCACCTATTCTATCATCCTATGTGTACGTCATGTTGGCACACTTCCGTATTTATTTAATATTTCATGTCAAACTTAGGCGGATCGCTGTCCACACATCCAAAGCGACTATTTTAATCACCCGTATTTCCAAAACCTAAGTTTTGACGATAACCTGAGTGGTATAATAATATAGTTCTAATCCTATTCTATCACCCAATGTGTACGTCATGTATCCAAAATTCCGTATTTATTTTTATATTTCATGTCAAACTTAGACAAATCCTTGTCCGCACATCGCATAGCGACTAATTTAATCACCCATATATCCAATTGTTACGGTAACTTGGGTGGTATAATACTGAAGTTCTGGTCCTATTCTATCACCCTACGTGTACGTAATGTTGGCACACCTCCGTATTTATTATTATATTTCATGTCATACTTAGACAAATCGTTGTCCGCACATCGCATAGCGACTAATTTAATCACCCATATTTCCAAAACCTAAGTTTTTAAGGTAACTTGGGTGGTATAGTACTAAAGTTCTGGTCCTATTTTTTCATCCTACGTGTAGGTCATGCTGACACACTGCCGTATTTATTTTATATTTTATGTCAAACTTAGGCGGATCGCTGTCCACACATCCAAAGCGACTATTTTAATCACCCGTATTTCCAAAACCTAAGTTTTGACGATAACCTGAGTGGTATAATACTATAGTTCTGGTCCTATTCTATCACCCTATGTGTACGTCATGTATCCACAATTCCGTATTTATTTTTATATTTCATGTCAAACTTAGACAAATCGTTGTCCGCACATCGCATAGCGACTAATTTAATCACCCATATTTCCAAAACCTAAGTTTTTAAGGTAACTTGGGTGGTATAATACTAAATCTCATGACCTATTCTATCATCCTATGTGTACGTCATGTTGGCACACTTCCGTATTTATTTTATTTTTCATGTCATACTTTGACAAATCGCTGTCCGCACATCTCAATGCGACTACTTTAATCAGCCATATTTCCAAAACCTAAGTTTTTACGGTAACTTGAATGGTATAATACAGAAGTTCTGGTCCTATTCTATCACCCTATGTGTACGTCATGTATCCACAATTCCGTATTTATTTTTATATTTCATGTCAAACTTAGACAAATCGTTGTCCGCACATCGCATAGCGACTAATTTAATCACCCATATTTCCAAAACCTAAGTTTTTAAGGTAACTTGGGTGGTATAATACTAAATTTCAGGACCTATTCTATCATCCTATGTGTACGTCACGCTGGCACACTTTCGTATTTATTTTATTTTTCATGTCATACTTTGACAAATCGCTGTCCGCACATCTCAATGCGACTACTTTAATCAGCCATATTTCCAAAACCTAAGTTTTTACGGTAACTTGGGTGGTATAGTACTAAAGTTCTGGACCTATTCTATCATCCTATGTGTACGTTATGTTGGCACACTTCCGTATTTATTTTATATTTCATGTCAAACTTAGACCAATCGTTGTCCGCACATCGCATAGCGACTAATTTAATCACCTGTATTTCCAAAACCTAAGTTTTTAAGGTAACTTGGGTGGTATAGTACTAAAGTTCTGGTCCTATTCTTTCATCCTACGTGTACGTAATGTTGGCACACCTCCGTATTTATTTTTATATTTCATGTCAAACTTAGACAAATCGTTGTCCGCACATCGCATAGCGACTAATTTATTCACCCATATTTCCAAAACCTAAGTTTTTACGGTAACTTGGGTGGTATAGTACAGAAGTTCTGGTCCTATTCTATCACCCTATGTGTACGTCATGTATCCACAATTCCGTATTTATTTTTATATTTCATGTCAAACTTAGACAAATCGTTGTCCGCACATCGCATAGCGACTTATTTTATCACCCATATCTCCAAAACCTAAGTTTTTAAGGTAACTTGGGTGGTACAGTACTAAAGTTCTGCACCTATTCTATCATCCTATGTGTACGTCATGTTGGCACACTTCCGTATTTATTTTATATTTCATGTCAAACTTAGGCGGATCGCTGTCAACACATCCAAAGCGACTATTTTAATCACCCGTATTTCCAAAACCTAAGTTTTGACGATAACCTGAGTGGTATAATACTATAGTTCTGGTCCTATTCTATCACCCTATGTGTACGTCATGTATCCACAATTCCGTATTTATTTTTATATTTCATGTCAAACTTAGACAAATCGTTGTCCGCACATCGCATAGCGACTAATTTAATTACCCATAATTCCAAAACCTAAGTTTTTAAGGTAACTTGGGTGGTAGAGTACTAAAGTTCTGCACCTATTCTATCATCCTATGTGTACGTCATGTTGGCACACTTCCGTATTTATTTTATATTTCATGTCAAACTTAGGCGGATCGCTGTCCACACATCCAAAGCGACTATTTTAATCACCCGTATTTCCAAAACCTAAGTTTTGACGATAACCTGAGTGGTATAATAATATAGTTTTAATCCTATTCTATCACCCAATGTGTACGTCATGTATCCAAAATTCCGTATTTTTTTTATATTTCATGTCAAACTTAGAAAATCGTTGTCCGCACATCGCATAGCGACTAATTTAATCACCCATATATCCAATTGTTACGGTAACTTGGGTGGTATAATACTGAAGTTCTGGTCCTATTCTATCACCCTACGTGTACGTAATGTTGGCACACCTCCGTATTTATTATTATATTTCATGTCATACTTAGACAAATCGTTGTCCGCACATCGCATAGCGACTAATTTAATCACCCATATTTCCAAAACCTAAGTTTTTAAGGTAACTTGGGTGGTATAGTACTAAAGTTCTGGTCCTATTCTTTTATCCTACGTGTACGTCATGCTGACACACTGCCGTATTTATTTTATATTTTATGTCAAACTTCGACAAATCTCTGTCCGCACATCTCAATGCGACTACTTTAATCAGCCATATTTCCAAAACCTAAGTTTTTACGGTAACTTGGGGGGTATAATACAGAAGTTCTGGTCCTATTCTATCACCCAATATGTACGTAATGTTGGCACACCTCCGTATTTATTATTATATTTCATGTCATACTTCGACAAATCGTTGTCCGCACATCGCATAGCGACTAATTTAATCACCCATATATCCAAAACCTAAGATTTTAAGGTAACTTGGGTGGTATAGTACAGAAGTTCTGGTCCTATTCTATCACCCTATGTGTACGTCATGTATCCACAATTCCGTATTTATTTTTATATTTCATGTCAAACTTAGACAAATCGTTGTCCGCACTTCGCATAGCGACTAATTTAATCACCCGTATTTCCAAAACCTAAGTTTTAAGGTAACTTGGGTGGTATAGTACTAAAGTTCTGGACCTATTCTATCATCCTATGTGTACGTCATGTTGGCACACCTCCGTATTTTTTTATATTTCGTGTCGAACTTCGACAAATCTCTGTCCGCACATCTCAATGCGACTACTTTAATCAGCCATATTTCCAAAACCTAAGAGTTTACGGTAACTTAAAAAGGTATAATACAGAAGTTCTGGTCCTATTCTATCACCCTACGTGTACGTCATGCTGACACACTGCCGTATTTATTTTATATTTTATGTCAAACTTAGGTGGATCAATGTCCACACATCCAAAGCGACTAATTTAATCACCCATATTTCCAAAACCTAAGTTTTTAAGGTAACTTGGGTGGTATAGTACTAAAGTTCTGGTCCTATTCTTTCATCCTACGTGTACGTCATGCTGACACACTGCCGTATTTATTTTATATTTTATGTCAAACTTAGGTGGATCGCTGTCCACACATCCAAAGCGACTATTTTAATCACCCGTATTTCCAAAACCTAAGTTTTGACGGTAACCTTAGTGGTATAATAATATAGTTCTAATCCTAATCTATCACCCAATGTGTACGTCATGTATCCAAAATTCCGTATTTATTTTTATATTTCATGTCAAACTTAGACAAATCGTTGTCCGCACATCGCATAGCGACTAATTTAATCACCCATATTTCCAAAACCTAAGTTTTTACGGTAACTTGGGTGGTATAATACAGAAGTTCTGGTCCTATTCTATCACCCTATGTGTACGTCATGTATCCACAATTCCGTATTTATTTTTATATTTCATGTCAAACTTAGACAAATCGTTGTCCGCACATCGCATAGCGACTAATTTAATCACCCATATTTCCAAAACCTAAGTTTTTAAGGTAACGTGGGTGGTATAATACTAAATTTCAGGACCTATTCTATCATCCTATGTGTACGTCATGTTGGCACACTTCCGTATTTATTTTATTTTTCATGTCATACTTTGACAAATCGCTGTCCGCACATCTCAATGCGACTACTTTAATCAGCCATATTTCCAAAACCTAAGTTTTTACGGTAACTTGGGTGGTATAATACAGAAGTTCTGGTCCTATTCTATCACCCTATGTGTACGTCATGTATCCACAATTCCGTATTTATTTTTATATTTCATGTCAAACTTAGACAAATCGTTGTCCGCACATCGCATAGCGACTAATTTAATCACCCATATTTCAAAAACCTAAGTTTTTAAGGTAACTTGGGTGGTATAATACTAAATTTCAGGACCTATTCTATCATCCTATGTGTACGTCATGTTGGCACAATTCCGTATTTATTTTATTTTTCATGTCATACTTTGACAAATCGCTGTCCGCACATCTCAATGCGACTACTTTAATCAGCCATATTTCCAAAACCTAAGTTTTTACGGTAACTTGGGTGGTATAATACAGAAATTCTGGTCCTAATTCATCACCCTACGTGTACGTCATGCTGACACACTGCCGTATTTATTTTATATTTTATGTCAAACTTAGGTGGATCACTGTCCACACATCCAAAGCGACTATTTTAATCACCCGTATTTCCAAAACCTAAGTTTTTAAGGTAACTTGGGTGGTATAGTACTAAAGTTCTGGACCTATTCTATCATCCTATGTGTACGTCATGTTGGCACACCTCCGTATTTTTTTTATATTTCGTGTCAAACTTCGACAAATCTCTGTCCGCATATCTCAATGCGACTACTTTAATCAGCAATATTTCCAAAACCTAAGTTTTTACGGTAACTTGGGTGTTATAATACAGAAGTTCTGGTCCTATTCTATCACCCTACGTGTACGTAATGTTGGCACACCTCCGTATTTATTATTATATTTCATGTCATACTTAGACAAATCGTTGTCCGCACATCGCATAGCGACTAATTTAATCACCCATATTTCCAAAACCTAGGTTTTTACGGTAACTTGGGTGGTATAGTACTAAAGTTCTGATCCTATTCTTTCATCCTATGTGTACGTCATGTTGGCACACTTCCGTATTTATTTTATTTTTCATGTCATACTTTGACAAATCGCTGTCCGCACATCTCAATGCGACTACTTTAATCAGCCATATTTCCAAAACCTAAGTTTTTACGGTAACTTGGGTGGTATAATACAGAAGTTCTGGTCCTATTCTATCACCCTATGTGTACGTCATGTATCCACAATTCCGTATTTATTTTTATATTTCATGTCAAACTTAGACAAATCGTTGTCCGCACATCGCATAGCGACTTATTTAATCACCCATATCTCCAAAACCTAAGTTTTTAAGGTAACTTGGGTGGTACAGTACTAAAGTTCTGCACCTATTCTATCATCCTATGTGTACGTCATGTTGGCACACTTCCGTATTAATTTTATATTTCATGTCAAACTTAGGCGGATCGCTGTCCACACATCCAAAGCGACTATTTTAATCACCCGTATTTCCAAAACCTAAGTTTTGACGATAACCTGAGTGGTATAATACTATAGTTCTGGTCCTATTCGATCACCCTATGTGTACGTCATGTATCCACAATTCCGTATTTATTTTTATATTTCATGTCAAACTTAGACAAATCGTTGTCCGCACATCGCATAGCGACTAATTTAATCACCCATATTTCCAAAACCTAAGTTTTTAAGGTAACTTGGGTGGTATAATACTAAATCTCATGACCTATTCTATCATC
Organism: Flexamia atlantica; assembly: GCA_035578135.1. Classification (NCBI taxonomy): domain Eukaryota; kingdom Metazoa; phylum Arthropoda; class Insecta; order Hemiptera; family Cicadellidae; genus Flexamia; species Flexamia atlantica. The sequence goes on along the minus strand of JAQJVK010000264.1, from coordinate 30,894 downwards.
CTATGTGTACGTCATGTTGGCACACTTCCGTATTTATTTTATTTTTCATGTCATACTTTGACAAATCGCTGTCCGCACATCTCAATGCGACTACTTTAATCAGCCATATTTCCAAAACCTAAGTTTTTACGGTAACTTGGGTGGTATAATACAGAAATTCTGGTCCTAATTCATCACCCTACGTGTACGTCATGCTGACACACTGCCGTATTTATTTTATATTTTATGTCAAACTTAGGTGGATCACTGTCCACACATCCAAAGCGACTATTTTAATCACCCGTATTTCCAAAACCTAAGTTTTTAAGGTAACTTGGGTGGTATAGTACTAAAGTTCTGGACCTATTCTATCATCCTATGTGTACGTCATGTTGGCACACCTCCGTATTTTTTTTATATTTCGTGTCAAACTTCGACAAATCTCTGTCCGCATATCTCAATGCGACTACTTTAATCAGCAATATTTCCAAAACCTAAGTTTTTACGGTAACTTGGGTGTTATAATACAGAAGTTCTGGTCCTATTCTATCACCCTACGTGTACGTAATGTTGGCACACCTCCGTATTTATTATTATATTTCATGTCATACTTAGACAAATCGTTGTCCGCACATCGCATAGCGACTAATTTAATCACCCATATTTCCAAAACCTAGGTTTTTACGGTAACTTGGGTGGTATAGTACTAAAGTTCTGATCCTATTCTTTCATCCTATGTGTACGTCATGTTGGCACACTTCCGTATTTATTTTATTTTTCATGTCATACTTTGACAAATCGCTGTCCGCACATCTCAATGCGACTACTTTAATCAGCCATATTTCCAAAACCTAAGTTTTTACGGTAACTTGGGTGGTATAATACAGAAGTTCTGGTCCTATTCTATCACCCTATGTGTACGTCATGTATCCACAATTCCGTATTTATTTTTATATTTCATGTCAAACTTAGACAAATCGTTGTCCGCACATCGCATAGCGACTTATTTAATCACCCATATCTCCAAAACCTAAGTTTTTAAGGTAACTTGGGTGGTACAGTACTAAAGTTCTGCACCTATTCTATCATCCTATGTGTACGTCATGTTGGCACACTTCCGTATTAATTTTATATTTCATGTCAAACTTAGGCGGATCGCTGTCCACACATCCAAAGCGACTATTTTAATCACCCGTATTTCCAAAACCTAAGTTTTGACGATAACCTGAGTGGTATAATACTATAGTTCTGGTCCTATTCTATCACCCTATGTGTACGTCATGTATCCACAATTCCGTATTTATTTTTATATTTCATGTCAAACTTAGACAAATCGTTGTCCGCACATCGCATAGCGACTAATTTAATCACCCATATTTCCAAAACCTAAGTTTTTAAGGTAACTTGGGTGGTATAATACTAAATCTCATGACCTATTCTATCATCCTATGTGTACGTCATGTTGGCACACTTCCGTATTTATTTTATTTTTCATGTCATACTTTGACAAATCGCTGTCCGCACATCTCAATGCGACTACTTTAATCAGCCATATTTCCAAAACCTAAGTTTTTACGGTAACTTGAATGGTATAATACAGAAGTTCTGGTCCTATTCTATCACCCTATGTGTACGTCATGTATCCACAATTCCGTATTTATTTTTATATTTCATGTCAAACTTAGACAAATCGTTGTCCGCACATCGCATAGCGACTAATTTAATCACCCATATTTCCAAAACCTAAGTTTTTAAGGTAACTTGGGTGGTATAATACTAAATCTCATGACCTATTCTATCATCCTATGTGTACGTCATGTTGGCACACTTCCGTATTTATTTTATTTTTCATGTCATACTTTGACAAATCGCTGTCCGCACATCTCAATGCGACTACTTTAATCAGCAATATTTCCAAAACCTAAGTTTTTACGGTAACTTGGGTGTTATAATACAGAAGTTCTGGTCCTATTCTATCACCCTACGTGTACGTAATGTTGGCACACCTCCGTATTTATTATTATATTTCATGTCATACTTAGACAAATCGTTGTCCGCACATCGCATAGCGACTAATTTAATCACCCATATTTCCAAAACCTAGGTTTTTACGGTAACTTGGGTGGTATAGTACTAAAGTTCTGATCCTATTCTTTCATCCTATGTGTACGTCATGTTGGCACACTTCCGTATTTATTTTATTTTTCATGTCATACTTTGACCAATCGCTGTCGGCACATCTCAATGCGACTACTTTAATCAGCTATATTTCCAAAACCTACGTTTTTACGGTAACTTGGGTGGTATAATACAGAAGTTCTGGTCCTATTCTATCACCCTATGTGTACGTCATGTATCCACAATTCCGTATTTATTTTTATATTTCATGTCAAACTTAGACAAATCGTTGTCCGCACATCGCATAGCGACTAATTTAATCACCCATATCTCCAAAACCTAAGTTTTTAAGGTAACTTGGGTGGTACAGTACTAAAGTTCTGCACCTATTCTATCATCCTATGTGTACGTCATGTTGGCACACTTCCGTATTAATTTTATATTTCATGTCAAACTTAGGCGGATCGCTGTCCACACATCCAAAGCGACTATTTTAATCACCCGTATTTCCAAAACCTAAGTTTTGACGATAACCTGAGTGGTATAATACTATAGTTCTGGTCCTATTCTTTCACCCTATGTGTACGTCATGTATCCACAATTCCGTATTTATTTTTATATTTCATGTCAAACTTAGACAAATCGTTGTCCGCACATCGCATAGCGACTAATTTAATCACCCATATTTCCAAAACCTAAGTTTTTAAGGTAACTTGGGTGGTATAATACTAAATTTCAGGACCTATTCTATCACCCTATGTGTACGTCACGCTGGCACACTTTCGTATTTATTTTATTTTTCATGTCATACTTTGACAAATCGCTGTCCGCACATCTCAATGCGACTACTTTAATCAGCCATATTTCCAAAACCTAAGTTTTTACGGTAACTTGGGTGGTATAGTACTAAAGTTCTGGTCCTATTCTTTCATCCTACGTGTACGTAATGTTGTCACACCTCCGTATTTATTTTTATATTTCATGTCAAACTTAGACAAATCGTTGTCCGCACATCGCATAGCGACTAATTTATTCACCCATATTTCCAAAACCTAAGTTTTTACGGTAACTTGGGTGGTATAGTACTAAAGTTCAGGACCTATTCTATCATCCTATGTGTACGTCATGTTGGCACAACTCCGTATTTTTTTTATATTTCGTGTCAAACTTCGACAAATCGTTGTCCGCACATCGCAAAGCGACTAATTTAATCACCCATATTTCCAAAACCTAAGTTTTTACGGTAACTTGGGTGGTATAATACAGAAGTTCTGGTCCTATTCTATCACCCTATGTGTACGTCATGTATCCACAATTCCGTATTTATTTTTATTTTTCAAGTCATACTTTGACAAATCGCTGTCTGCAAATCTCAATGCGACTACTTTAATCAGCCATATTTCCAAAACCTAAGTTTTTACGGTAACTTGGGTGGTATAATACAGAAGTTCTGGTCCTATTCTATCACCCTATGTGTACGTCATGTATCCACAATTCCGTATTTATTTTTATATTTCATGTCAAACTTAGACAAATCGTTGTCCGCACATTGCATAGCGACTTATTTTATCACCCATATCTCCAAAACCTAAGTTTTTAAGGTAACTTGGGTGGTACAGTACTAAAGTTCTGCACCTATTCTATCATCCTATGTGTACGTCATGTTGGCACACTTCCGTATTTATTTTATATTTCATGTCAAACTTAGGCGGATCGCTGTCAACACATCCAAAGCGACTATTTTAATCACCCGTATTTCCAAAACCTAAGTTTTGACGATAACCTGAGTGGTATAATACTATAGTTCTGGTCCTATTCTATCACCCTATGTGTACGTCATGTATCCACAATTCCGTATTTATTTTTATATTTCATGTCAAACTTAGACAAATCGTTGTCCGCACATCGCATAGCGACTAATTTAATTACCCATAATTCCAAAACCTAAGTTTTTAAGGTAACTTGGGTGGTATAGTACTAAAGTTCTGCACCTATTCTATCATCCTATGTGTACGTCATGTTGGCACACTTCCGTATTTATTTTATATTTCATGTCAAACTTAGGCGGATCGCTGTCCACACATCCAAAGCGACTATTTTAATCACCCGTATTTCCAAAACCTAAGTTTTGACGATAACCTGAGTGGTATAATAATATAGTTTTAATCCTATTCTATCACCCAATGTGTACGTCATGTATCCAAAATTCCGTATTTTTTTTATATTTCATGTCAAACTTAGAAAATCGTTGTCCGCACATCGCATAGCGACTAATTTAATCACCCATATATCCAATTGTTACGGTAACTTGGGTGGTATAATACTGAAGTTCTGGTCCTATTCTATCACCCTACGTGTACGTAATGTTGGCACACCTCCGTATTTATTATTATATTTCATGTCATACTTAGACAAATCGTTGTCCGCACATCGCATAGCGACTAATTTAATCACCCATATTTCCAAAACCTAAGTTTTTAAGGTAACTTGGGTGGTATAGTACTAAAGTTCTGGTCCTATTCTTTCATCCTACGTGTACGTCATGCTGACACACTGCCGTATTTATTTTATATTTTATGTCAAACTTCGACAAATCTCTGTCCGCACATCTCAATGCGACTACTTTAATCAGCCATATTTCCAAAACCTAAGTTTTTACGGTAACTTGGGGGGTATAATACAGAAGTTCTGGTCCTATTCTATCACCCAATATGTACGTAATGTTGGCACACCTCCGTATTTATTATTATATTTCATGTCATACTTCGACAAATCGTTGTCCGCACATCGCATAGCGACTAATTTAATCACCCATATATCCAAAACCTAAGATTTTAAGGTAACTTGGGTGGTATAGTACAGAAGTTCTGGTCCTATTCTATCACCCTATGTGTACGTCATGTATCCACAATTCCGAATTTATTTTTATATTTCATGTCAAACTTAGACAAATCGTTGTCCGCACTTCGCATAGCGACTAATTTAATCACCCGTATTTCCAAAACCTAAGTTTTAAGGTAACTTGGGTGGTATAGTACTAAAGTTCTGGACCTATTCTATCATCCTATGTGTACGTCATGTTGGCACACCTCCGTATTTTTTTATATTTCGTGTCGAACTTCGACAAATCTCTGTCCGCACATCTCAATGCGACTACTTTAATCAGCCATATTTCCAAAACCTAAGAGTTTACGGTAACTTGGAAGGTATAATACAGAAGTTCTGGTCCTATTCTATCACCCTACGTGTACGTCATGCTGACACACTGCCGTATTTATTTTATATTTTATGTCAAACTTAGGTGGATCAATGTCCACACATCCAAAGCGACTAATTTAATCACCCATATTTCCAAAACCTAAGTTTTTAAGGTAACTTGGGTGGTATAGTACTAAAGTTCTGGTCCTATTCTTTCATCCTACGTGTACGTCATGCTGACACACTGCCGTATTTATTTTAGATTTTATGTCAAACTTAGGTGGATCGCTGTCCACACATCCAAAGCGACTATTTTAATCACCCGTATTTCCAAAACCTAAGTTTTGACGGTAACCTTAGTGGTATAATAATATAGTTCTAATCCTAATCTATCACCCAATGTGTACGTCATGTATCCAAAATTCCGTATTTATTTTTATATTTCATGTCAAACTTAGACAAATCGTTGTCCGCACATCGCATAGCGACTAATTTAATCACCCATATTTCCAAAACCTAAGTTTTTACGGTAACTTGGGTGGTATAATACAGAAGTTCTGGTCCTATTCTATCACCCTATGTGTACGTCATGTATCCACAATTCCGTATTTATTTTTATATTTCATGTCAAACTTAGACAAATCGTTGTCCGCACATCGCATAGCGACTAATTTAATCACCCATATTTCCAAAACCTAAGTTTTTAAGGTAACGTGGGTGGTATAATACTAAATTTCAGGACCTATTCTATCATCCTATGTGTACGTCATGTTGGCACACTTCCGTATTTATTTTATTTTTCATGTCATACTTTGACAAATCGCTGTCCGCACATCTCAATGCGACTAATTTAATCAGCCATATTTCCAAAACCTAAGTTTTTACGGTAACTTGGGTGGTATAATACAGAAGTTCTGGTCCTATTCTATCACCCTATGTGTACGTCATGTATCCACAATTCCGTATTTATTTTTATATTTCATGTCAAACTTAGACAAATCGTTGTCCGCACATCGCATAGCGGCTAATTTAATCACCCATATTTCAAAAACCTAAGTTTTTAAGGTAACTTGGGTGGTATAATACTAAATTTCAGGACCTATTCTATCATCCTATGTGTACGTCATGTTGGCACACTTCCGTATTTATTTTATTTTTCATGTCATACTTTGACAAATCGCTGTCCGCACATCTCAATGCGACTACTTTAATCAGCCATATTTCCAAAACCTAAGTTTTTACGGTAACTTGGGTGGTATAATACAGAAATTCTGGTCCTAATTCATCACCCTACGTGTACGTCATGCTGACACACTGCCGTATTTATTTTATATTTTATGTCAAACTTAGGTGGATCACTGTCCACACATCCAAAGCGACTATTTTAATCACCCGTATTTCCAAAACCTAAGTTTTTAAGGTAGTTTGGGTGGTATAGTACTAAAGTTCTGGACCTATTCTATCATCCTATGTGTACGTCATGTTGGCACACCTCCGTATTTTTTTTATATTTCGTGTCAAACTTCGACAAATCTCTGTCCGCATATCTCAATGCGACTACTTTAATCAGCAATATTTCCAAAACCTAAGTTTTTACGGTAACTTGGGTGTTATAATACAGAAGTTCTGGTCCTATTCTATCACCCTACGTGTACGTAATGTTGGCACACCTCCGTATTTATTATTATATTTCATGTCATACTTAGACAAATCGTTGTCCGCACATCGCATAGCGACTAATTTAATCACCCATATTTCCAAAACCTAGGTTTTTACGGTAACTTGGGTGGTATAGTACTAAAGTTCTGATCCTATTCTTTCATCCTATGTGTACGTCATGTTGGCACACTTCCGTATTTATTTTATTTTTCATGTCATACTTTGACAAATCGCTGTCCGCACATCTCAATGCGACTACTTTAATCAGCCATATTTCCAAAACCTAAGTTTTTACGGTAACTTGGGTGGTATAATACAGAAGTTCTGGTCCTATTCTATCACCCTATGTGTACGTCATGTATCCACAATTCCGTATTTATTTTTATATTTCATGTCAAACTTAGACAAATCGTTGTCCGCACATCGCATAGCGACTTATTTAATCACCCATATCTCCAAAACCTAAGTTTTTAAGGTAACTTGGGTGGTACAGTACTAAAGTTCTGCACCTATTCTATCATCCTATGTGTACGTCATGTTGGCACACTTCCGTATTTATTTTATATTGCATGTCAAACTTAGGCGGATCGCTGTCCACACATCCAAAGCGACTATTTTAATCACCCGTATTTCAAAACCTAAGTTTTGACGATAACCTGAGTGGTATAATACTATAGTTCTGGTCTTATTCTATCACCCTATATGTACGTCATGTATCCACAATTCCGTATTTATTTTTATATTTCATGTCAAACTTAGACAAATCGTTGTCCGCACATCGCATAGCGACTAATTTAATCACCCATATTTCCAAAACCTAAGTTTTTAAGGTAACTTGGGTGGTACAGTACTAAAGTTCTGCACCTATTCTATCATCCTATGTGTACGTCATGTTGGCACACTTCCGTATTTATTTTATATTTCATGTCAAACTTAGGCGGATTGCTGTCCACACATCCAAAGCGACTATTTTAATCACCCGTATTTCCAAAACCTAAGTTTTGACGATAACCTGAGTGGTATAATAAAATAGTTCTAATCCTATTCTATCACCCAATGTGTACGTCATGTATCCAAATTTCCGTATTTATTTTTATATTTCATGTCAAACTTAGACAAATCGTTGTCCGCACATCGCATAGCGACTAATTTAATCACCCATATATCCAATTGTTACGGTAACTTGGGTGGTATAATACAGAAGTTCAGGTCCTATTCTATCACCCTACGTTTACGTAATGTTGGCACACCTCCGTATTTATTATTATATTTCATGTCATACTTAGACAAATCGTTGTCCGCACATCGCACAGCGACTAATTTAATCACCCATATTTCCAAAACCTAAGTTTTTAAGGTAACTTGGGTGGTATAACACTAAAGTTCTGGTCCTATTCTTTCATCCTACGTGTACGTCATGCTGACACACTGCCGTATTTATTTTATATTTTATGTCAAACTTAGGTGGATCGCTGTCCACACATCCAAAGCGACTATTTTAATCACCCGTATTTCCAAAACCTAAGTTTTTAAGGTAATTTGGGTGGTATAGTACTAAAGTTCTGGACCTATTCTATCATCCTATGTGTACGTCATGTTGGCACACCTCCGTATTTTTTTTATATTTCGTGTCAAACTTCGACAAATCTCTGTCCGCACATCTCAATGCGACTACTTTAATCAGCCATATTTCCAAAACCTAAGTATTTACGGTAACTTGGGTGGTATAATACAGAAGTTCTGGTCCTATTCTATCACCCTATATGTACGTAATGTTGGCACACCTCCGTATTTATTATTATATTTCATGTCATACTTCGACAAATCGTTGTCCGCACATCGCATAGCGACTAATTTAATCACCCATATATCCAAAACCTAAGATTTTAAGGTAACTTGGGTGGTATAGTACAGAAGTTCTGGTCCTATTCTATCACCCAATGTGTACGTCATGTATCCACAATTCCGTATTTATTTTTATATTTCATGTCAAACTTAGACAAATCGTTGTCCGCACATCGCATAGCGACTAATTTAATCACCCATATTTCCAAAACCTAAGTTTTTACGGTAACTTGGGTGGTATAATACAGAAGTTCTGGTCCTATTCTATCACCCTATGTGTACGTCATGTATCCACAATTCCGTATTTATTTTTATATTTCATGTCAAACTTAGACAAATCGTTGTCCGCACATCGCATAGCGACTAATTTAATCACCCGTATTTCCAAAACCTTAGTTTTTAAGGTAACTTGGGTGGTATAGTACTAAAGTTCTGGACCTATTCTATCATCCTATGTGTACGTCATGTTGGCACACCTCCGTATTTTCTTATATTTCGTGTCGAACATCGACAAATCTCTGTCCGCACATCTCAATGCGACTACTTTAATCAGCCATATTTCCAAAACCTATGTTTTTACGGTAACTTGGGTGGTATAATACAGAAGTTCTGGTCCTATTTCATCACCCTACGTGTACGTCATGCTGACACACTGCCGTATTTATTTTATATTTTATGTCAAACTTAGGTGGATCACTGTCCACACATCCAAAGCGACTATTTTAATCACCCGTATTTCCAAAACCTAAGTTTTTAAGGTTAACTTGGGTGGAATAGTACTAAAGTTCTGGACCTATTCTATCATCCTATGTGTACGTCATGTTGGTACACCTCCGTATTTTTTTATATTTCGTGTCAAACGTCGACAAATATCTGTCCGCACATCTCAATGCGACTACTTTAATCAGCCATATTTCCAAAACCTAAGTTTTTACGGTAACTTGGGTGGTATAATACAGAAGTTCTGGTCCTATTCTATCACCCTACGTGTACGTAATGTTGGCACACCTCCGTATTTATTATTATATTTCATGTCATACTTAGACAAATCGTTGTCCGCACATCGCATAGCGACTAATTTAATCACCCATTTTTCCAAAACCTAAGTTTTTAAGGTAACTTGGGTGGTATAGTACTAAAGTTCTGGTCCTATTCTTTCATCCTACGTGTACGTCATGCTGACACACTGCCGTATTTATTTTATATTTTATGTCAAACTTAGGTGGATCGCTGTCCACACATCCAAAGCGACTATTTTAATCACCCGTATTTCCAAAACCTAAGTTTTGACGGTAACCTGAGTGGTATAATAATATAGTTCTAATCCTAATCTATCACCCAATGTGTACGTCATGTATCCAAAATTCCGTATTTATTTTTATATTTCATGTCAAACTTAGACAAATCGTTGTCCGCACATCGCATAGCGACTAATTTAATCACCCATATTTCCAAAACCTAAGTTTTTACGGTAACTTGGGTGGTATAATACAGAAGTTCTGGTCCTATTCTATCACCCTATGTGTACGTCATGTATCCACAATTCCGTATTTATTTTTATATTTCATGTCAAACTTAGACAAATCGTTGTCCGCACATCGCATAGCGACTAATTTAATCATCCATATTTCCAAAACCTAAGTTTTTAAGGTAACTTGGGTGGTATAATACTAAATTTCGGGACCTATTCTATCATCCTATGTGTACGTCATGTTGGCACACTTCCGTATTTATTTTATTTTTCATGTCATAGTTTGACAAATCGCTGTCCGCACATCTCAATGCGACTACTTTAATCAGCCATATTTCCAAAACCTAAGTTTTTACGGTAACTTGGGTGGTATAATACAGAAGTTCTGGTCCTATTCTATCACCCTATGTGTACGTCATGTATCCACAATTCCGTATTTATTTTTATATTTCATGTCAAATTTAGAAAAATCGTTGTCCGCACATCGCATAGCGACTAATTTAATCACCCTTATTTCCAGAACCTAAGTTTTTAAGGTAACTTGGGTGGTATAATACTAAATTTCTGGACCTATTCTATCACCCTACGTGTACGTCATAATGACTCACTGCCGTATTTATTTTATATTTTATGTCAAACTTAGGTGGATCACTGTCCACACATCCAAAGCGACTATTTTAATCACCCGTATTTCCAAAACCTAAGTTTTTAAGGTAACTTGGGTGGTATAGTACTAAAGTTCTGGACCTATTCTATCATCCTATGTGTACGTCATGTTGGCACACCTCCGTATTTTTTTTATATTTCGTGTCAAACTTCGACAAATCTCTGTCCGCACATCTCAATGCGACTACTTTAATCAGCCATATTTCCAAAACCTAAGTTTTAACGGTAACTTGGGTGTTATAATACAGAAGTTCTGGTCCTATTCTATCACCCTACGTGTACGTAATGTTGGCACACCTCCGTATTTATTATTATATTTCATGTCATACTTAGACAAATCGTTGTCCGCACATCGCATAGCGACTAATTTAATCACCCATATTTCCAAAACCTAAGTTTTTACGGTAACTTGGGTGGTATAATACAGAAGTTCTGGTCCTATTCTATCACCCAATGTGTACGTCATGTATCCACAATTCCGTATTTATTTTTATATTTCATTTCAAACTTAGACAAATCGTTGTCCGCACATCGCATAGCGACTAATTTAATCACCCATATTTCCAAATCCTAAGTTTTTACGGTAACTTGGGTGGTACAATACAGAAGTTCTGGTCCTATTCTATCACCCTATGTGTACGTCATGTATCCACAATTCCGTATTTATTTTTATATTTCATGTCAAACTTAGACAAATCGTTGTCCGCACATCGCATAGCGACTAATTTAATCACCCATATTTCCAAAACCTAAGTTTTTAAGGTAACTTGGGTGGTATAATACTAAATTTCAGGACCTATTCTATCATCCTATGTGTACGTCATGTTGGCACACTTCCGTATTTATTTTATTTTTCATGTCATACCTTGACAAATCGCTGTCCGCACATCTCAATGCGACTACTTTAATCAGCCATATTTCCAAAACCTAAGTTTTTACGGTAACTTGGGTTGTATAATACAGAAGTTCTGGTCCTATTCTATCACCCTATGTGTACGTCATGTATCCATAATTCCGTATTTATTTTTATATTTCATGTCAAACTTAGACAAATCGTTGTCCGCACATCGCATAGCGACTAATTTAATCACCCATATTTCCAAAACCTAAGTTTTTAAGGTAACTTGGGTGATATAATACTAAATTTTAGGACCTATTCTATCATCCTATGTGTACGTCATGTTGGCACACTTCCGTTTTTATTTTATTTTTCATGTCATACTTTGACAAATCGCTGTCCGCACATCTCAATGCGACTACTTTATTCAGCCATATTTCCAAAACCTAAGTTTTTACGGTAACTTGGGTGGTATAATACAGAAGTTCTGGTCCTATTCTATCACCTTACGTGTACGTCATGTATCCACAATTCCGTATTTATTTTTATATTTCATGTCAAACTTAGACAAATCGTTGTCCGCACATCGCATAGCGACTAATTTAATCACCCATATTTCCAAAACCTAAGTTTTTAAGGTAACTTGGGTGGTATAATACTAAATTTCAGGACCTATTCTATCATCCTATGTGTACGTCATGTTGGCACACTTCCGTATTTATTTTATTTTTCATGTCATACTTTGACAAATCGCTGTCCGCACATCTCAATGCGACTACTTTAATCAGCCATATTTCCAAAACCTAAGTTTTTACGGTAACTTGGGTGGTATAATACAGAAGTTCTGGTCCTATTCTATCACCCTATGTGTACGTCAAGTATCCACAATTCCGTATTTATTTTTATATTTCATGTCAAACTTAGACAAATCGTTGTCCGCACATCGCATAGCGACTAATTTAATCACACATATTTCCAAAACCTAAGTTTTTGAGGTAAATTGGGTGGTATAATACTAAATTTCAGGACCTATTCTGTCATCCTATGTGTACGTCATGTTGGCACACCTCCGTATTTTTTTTATATTTCGTGTCAAACTTCGACAAATCTCTGTCCGCACATCTCAATGCGACTACTTTAATCAGCCATATTTCCAAAACCTAAGTTTTTACGGTAACTTGGGTGGTATAATACAGAAGTTCTGGTCCTATTCTATCACCCTACGTGTACGTAATGTTGGCACACCTCCGTATTTATTATTATATTTTATGTCATACTTAGACAAATCGTTGTCCGCACATCGCATAGCGACTAATTTAATCACCCATATTTCCAAAACCTAAGTTTTTAAGGTAACTTGGGTGGTATAGTACTAAAGTTCTGGTCCTATTCTTTCATCCTACGTGTACGTCATGCTGACACACTGCCGTATTTATTTTATATTTTATGTCAAACTTAGGTGGATCGCTGTCCACACATCCAAAGCGACTATTTTAATCACCCGTATTTCCAAAACCTAAGTTTTGACGGTAACCTGAGTGGTATAATATAATAGTTCTAATCCTAATCTATCACCCAATGTGTACGTCATGTATCCAAAATTCCGTATTTATTTTTATATTTCATGTCAAACTTAGACAAATCGTTGTCCGCACATCGCATAGCGACTAATTTAATCACCCATATTTCCAAAACCTAAGTTTTTACGGTAACTTGGTTGGTATAATACAGAAGTTCTGGTCCTATTCTATCACCCTATGTGTACGTCATGTATCCACAATTCCGTATTTATTTTTATATTTCATGTCAAACTTAGACAAATCGTTGTCCGCACATCGCATAGCGACTAATTTAATCACCCATATTTCCAAAACCTAAGTTTTTAAGGTAACTTGGGTGGTATAATACTAAATTTCGGGACCTATTCTATCATCCTATGTGTACGTCATGTTGGCACACTTCCGTATTTATTTTATTTTTCATGTCATAGTTTGACAAATCGCTGTCCGCACATCTCAATGCGACTACTTTAATCAGCCATATTTCCAAAACCTAAGTTTTTACGGTAACTTGGGTGGTATAATACAGAAGTTCTGGTCCTATTCTATCACCCTATGTGTACGTCAAGTATCCACAATTCCGTATTTATTTTTATATTTCATGTCAAACTTAGACAAATCGTTGTCCGCACATCGCATAGCGACTAATTTAATCACACATATTTCCAAAACCTAAGTTTTTAAGGTAAATTGGATGGTATAATACTAAATTTCAGGACCTATTCTATCATCCTATGTGTACGTCATGTTGGCACACCTCCGTATTTTTTTTATATTTCGTGTCAAACTTCGACAAATCTCTGTCCGCACATCTCAATGCGACTACTTTAATCAGCCATATTTCCAAAACCTAAGTTTTTACGGTAACTTGGGTGGTATAATACAGAAGTTCTGGTCCTATTCTATCACCCTACGAGTACGTAATGTTGGCACACCTCCGTATTTATTATTATATTTCATGTCATACTTAGACAAATCGTTGTCCGCACATCGCATAGCGACTAATTTAATCACCCATATTTCCAAAACCTAAGTTTTTAAGGTAACTTGGGTGGTATAGTACTAAAGTTCTGGTCCTATTCTTTCATCCTACGTGTACGTCATGCTGACACACTGCCGTATTTATTTATATTTTATGTCAAACTTAGGTGGATCGCTGTCCACACATCCAAAGCGACTATTTTAATCACCCGTCTTTCCAAAACCTAAGTTTTGACGGTAACCTGAGTGGTATAATATAATAGTTCTAATCCTAATCTATCACCCAATGTGTACGTCATGTATCCAAAACTCCGTATTTATTTTTATATTTCATGTCAAACTTAGACAAATCGTTGTCCGCACATCGCATAGCGACTAATTTAATCACCCATATTTCCAAAACCTAAGTTTTTACGGTAACTTGGGTGGTATAATACAGAAGTTCTGGTCCTATTCTATCACCCTATGTGTACGTCATGTATCCACAATTCCGTATTTATTTTTATATTTCATGTCAAACTTAGACAAATCGTTGTCCGCACATCGCATAGCGACTAATTTAATCACCCATATTTCCAAAACCTAAGTTTTTAAGGTAACTTGGGTGGTATAATACTAAATTTCGGGACCTATTCTATCATCCTATGTGTACGTCATGTTGGCACACTTCCGTATTTATTTTATTTTTCATGTCATAGTTTGACAAATCGCTGTCCGCACATCTCAATGC
Source organism: Flexamia atlantica (assembly GCA_035578135.1). Lineage (NCBI taxonomy): Eukaryota > Metazoa > Arthropoda > Insecta > Hemiptera > Cicadellidae > Flexamia > Flexamia atlantica. The sequence continues at coordinate 15,850 of JAQJVK010000264.1, read as the reverse complement.
GACTACTTTAATCAGCCATATTTCCAAAACCTAAGTTTTTACGGTAACTTGGGTGGTATAATACAGAAGTTCTGGTCCTATTCTATCACCCTATGTGTACGTCATGTAACCACAATTCCCGTATCTATTTTTATATTTCATGTCAAACTTAGACAAAATCGTTGTCCGCACATCGCATAGCGACTAATTTAATCACCCATATTTCCAAAACCTAAGTTTTTAAGGTAACTTGGGTGGTATAATACTAAATTTCGGGACCTATTCTATCATCCTATGTGTACGTCATGTTGGCACACTTCCGAATTTATTTTATTTTTCATGTCATACTTTAACAAATCGCTGTCCGCACATCTCAATGCGACTACTTTAGTCAGCCATATTTCCAAAACCTAAGTTTTTACGGTAACTTGGTTGGTATAATACAGAAGTTCTGGTCCTAATTCATCACCCTACGTGTACGTCATAATGACACACTGCCGTATTTATTTTATATTTATGTCAAACTTAGGTGGATCACTGTCCACACATCCAAAGCGACTATTTAATCACCCGTATTTCCAAAACCTAGTTTTTACGGTAACTTGGGTGGTATAATACAGAAGTTCTGGTCCTATTCTATCACCCTATGTGTACGTCAAGTATCCACAATTCCGTATTTATTTTTATATTTCATGTCAAACTTAGACAAATCGTTGTCCGCACATCGCATAGCGACTAATTTAATCACACATATTTCCAAAACCTAAGTTTTTGAGGTAAATTGGGTGGTATAAATACTAAATTTCAGGACCTATTCTGTCATCCTATGTGTACGTCATGTTGGCACACCTCCGTATTTTTTTTATATTTCGTGTCAAACTTCGACAAATCTCTGTCCGCACATCTCAATGCGACTACTTTAATCAGCCATATTTCCAAAACTAAGTTTTTACGGTAACTTGGGTGGTATAATACAGAAGTTCTGGTCCTATTCTATCACCCTACGTGTACGTAATGTTGGCACACCTCCGTATTTATTATTATATTTTATGTCATACTTAGACAAATCGTTGTCCGCACATCGCATAGCGACTAATTTAATCACCCATATTTCCAAAACCTAAGTTTTTAAGGTAACTTGGGTGGTATAGTACTAAAGTTCTGGTCCTATTCTTTCATCCTACGTGTACGTCATGCTGACACACTGCCGTATTTATTTTATATTTTTATGTCAAACTTAGGTGGATCGCTGTCCACACATCCAAAGCGGACTATTTTAATCACCCGTATTTCCAAAACCTAAGTTTGACGGTAACCTGAGTGGTATAATATAATAGTTCTAATCCTAATCTATCACCCAATGTGTACGTCATGTATCCAAAATTCCGTATTTATTTTTATATTTCATGTCAAACTTAGACAAATCGTTGTCCGCACATCGCATAGCGACTAATTTAATCACCCATATTTCCAAAACTAAGTTTTTACGGTAACTTGGTTGGTATAATACAGAAGTTCTGGTCCTATTCTATCACCCTATGTGTACGTCATGTATCCACAATTCCGTATTTATTTTTATATTCATGTCAAACTTAGACAAATCGTTGTCCGCACATCGCATAGCGACTAATTTAATCACCCATATTTCCAAAACCTAAGTTTTTAAGGTAACTTGGGTGGTTGGTATAATACTAAATTTCGGGACCTATTCTATCATCCTATGTGTACGTCATGTTGGCACACTTCCGTATTTATTTTATTTTTCATGTCATAGTTTGACAAATCGCTGTCCGCACATCTCAATGCGACTACTTTAATCAGCCATATTTCCAAAACCTAAGTTTTTACGGTAACTTGGGTGGTATAATACAGAAGTTCTGGTCCTATTCTATCACCCTATGTGTACGTCAAGTATCCACAATTCCGTATTTATTTTTATATTTCATGTCAAACTTAGACAAATCGTTGTCCGCACATCGCATAGCGACTAATTTAATCACACATATTTCCAAAACCTAAGTTTTTAAGGTAAATTGGATGGTATAATACTAAATTTCAGGACCTATTCTATCATCCTATGTGTACGTCATGTTGGCACACCTCCGTATTTTTTTTATATTTCGTGTCAAACTTCGACAAATCTCTGTCCGCACATCTCAATGCGACTACTTTAATCAGCCATATTTCCAAAACCTAAGTTTTTACGGTAACTTGGGTGGTATAATACAGAAGTTCTGGTCCTATTCTATCACCCTACGTGTACGTAATGTTGGCACACCTCCGTATTTATTATTATATTTCATGTCATACTTAGACAAATCGTTGTCCGCACATCGCATAGCGACTAATTTAATCACCCATATTTCCAAAACCTAAGTTTTTAAGGTAACTTGGGTGGTATAGTACTAAAGTTCTGGTCCTATTCTTTCATCCTACGTGTACGTCATGCTGACACACTGCCGTATTTATTTTATATTTTATGTCAAACTTAGGTGGATCGCTGTCCACACATCCAAAGCGACTATTTTAATAACCCGTCTTTCCAAAACCTAAGTTTTGACGGTAACCTGAGTGGTATAATATAATAGTTCTAATCCTAATCTATCACCCAATGTGTACGTCATGTATCCAAAACTCCGTATTTATTTTTATATTTCATGTCAAACTTAGACAAATCGTTGTCCGCACATCGCATAGCGACTAATTTAATCACCCATATTTCCAAAACCTAAGTTTTTACGGTAACTTGGGTGGTATAATACAGAAGTTCTGGTCCTATTCTATCACCCTATGTGTACGTCATGTATCCACAATTCCGTATTTATTTTTATATTTCATGTCAAACTTAGACAAATCGTTGTCCGCACATCGCATAGCGACTAATTTAATCACCCATATTTCCAAAACCTAAGTTTTTAAGGTAACTTGGGTGGTATAATACTAAATTTCGGGACCTATTCTATCATCCTATGTGTACGTCATGTTGGCACACTTCCGTATTTATTTTATTTTTCATGTCATAGTTTGACAAATCGCTGTCCGCACATCTCAATGCGACTACTTTAATCAGCCATATTTCCAAAACCTAAGTTTTTACGGTAACTTGGGTGGTATAATACAGAAGTTCTGGTCCTATTCTATCACCCTATGTGTACGTCATGTATCCACAATTCCGTATCTATTTTTATATTTCATGTCAAACTTAGACAAATCGTTGTCCGCACATCGCATAGCGACTAATTTAATCACCCATATTTCCAAAACCTAAGTTTTTAAGGTAACTTGGGTGGTATAATACTAAATTTCGGGACCTATTCTATCATCCTATGTGTACGTCATGTTGGCACACTTCCGAATTTATTTTATTTTTCATGTCATACTTTAACAAATCGCTGTCCGCACATCTCAATGCGACTACTTTAGTCAGCCATATTTCCAAAACCTAAGTTTTTACGGTAACTTGGTTGGTATAATACAGAAGTTCTGGTCCTAATTCATCACCCTACGTGTACGTCATAATGACACACTGCCGTATTTATTTTATATTTTATGTCAAACTTAGGTGGATCACTGTCCACACATCCAAAGCGACTATTTTAATCACCCGTATTTCCAAAACCTAAGTTTTTAAGGTAACTTGGGTGGTATAGTACTAAAGTTCTGGACCTATTCTATCATCTTATGTGTACGTCATGTTGGCACACCTCCGTATTTTTTTATATTTCGTGTCAAACTTCGACAAATCTCTGTCCGCACATCTCAATGCGACTACTTTAATCAGCCATATTTCCAAAACCTAAGTTTTTACGGTAACTTGGGTGGTATAATACAGAAGTTCTGGTCCTATTCTATCACCCTACGTGTACGTAATGTTGGCACACCTCCGTATTTATTATTATATTTCATGTCATACTTAGACAAATCGTTGTCCGCACATCGCATAGCGACTAATTTAATCACCCATGTTTCCAAAACCTAAGTTTTTAAGGTAACTTGGGTGGTATAGTACTAAAGTTCTGGTCCTATTCTTTCATCCTACGTGTACGTCATGCTGACACACTGCCATATTTATTTTATATTTTATGTCAAACTTAGGTGGATCGCTGTCCACACATCCAAAGCGACTATTTTAATCACCCGTCTTTCCAAAACCTAAGTTTTGACGGTAACCTGAGTGGTATAATATAATAGTTCTAATCCTAATCTATCACCCAATGTGTACGTCATGTATCCAAAACTCCGTATTTATTTTTATATTTCATGTCAAACTTAGACAAATCGTTGTCCGCACATCGCATAGCGACTAATTTAATCACCCATATTTCCAAAACCTAAGTTTTTACGGTAACTTGGGTGGTATAATACAGAAGTTCTGGTCCTATTCTATCACCCTATGTGTACGTCATGTATCCACAATTCCGTATTTATTTTTATATTTCATGTCAAACTTAGACAAATCGTTGTCCGCACATCGCATAGCGACTAATTTAATCACCCATATTTCCAAAACCTAAGTTTTTAAGGTAACTTGGGTGGTATAATACTAAATTTCGGGACCTATTCTATCATCCTATGTGTACGTCATGTTGGCACACTTCCGTATTTATTTTATTTTTCATGTCATAGTTTGACAAATCGCTGTCCGCACATCTCAATGCGACTACTTTAATCAGCCATATTTCCAAAACCTAAGTTTTTACGGTAACTTGGGTGGTATAATACAGAAGTTCTGGTCCTATTCTATCACCCTATGTGTACGTCATGTATCCACAATTCCGTATCTATTTTATATTTCATGTCAAACTTAGACAAATCGTTGTCCGCACATCGCATAGCGACTAATTTAATCACCCATATTTCCAAAACCTAAGTTTTTAAGGTAACTTGGGTGGTATAATACTAAATTTCGGGACCTATTCTATCATCCTATGTGTACGTCATGTTGGCACACTTCCGTATTTATTTTATTTTTCATGTCATACTTTAACAAATCGCTGTCCGCACATCTCAATGCGACTACTTTAGTCAGCCATATTTCCAAAACCTAAGTTTTTACGGTAACTTGGTTGGTATAATACAGAAGTTCTGGTCCTAATTCATCACCCTACGTGTACGTCATAATGACACACTGCCGTATTTATTTTATATTTTATGTCAAACTTAGGTGGATCACTGTCCACACATCCAAAGCGACTATTTTAATCACCCGTATTTCCAAAACCTAAGTTTTTAAGGTAACTTGGGTGGTATAGTACTAAAGTTCTGGACCTATTCTATCATCTTATGTGTACGTCATGTTGGCACACCTCCGTATTTTTTTTATATTTCGTGTCAAACTTCGACAAATCTCTGTCCGCACATCTCAATGCGACTACTTTAATCAGCCATATTTCCAAAACCTAAGTTTTTACGGTAACTTGGGTGTTATAATACAGAAGTTCTGGTCCTATTCTATCACCCTACGTGTACGTAATGTTGGCACACCTCCGTATTTATTATTATATTTCATGTCATACTTAGACAAATCGTTGTCCGCACATCGCATAGCGACTAATTTAATCACCCATATTTCCAAAACCTAAGTTTTTACGGTAACTTGGGTGGTATATCACAGAAGTTCTGGTCCTATTCTATCACCCTATGTGTACGTCATGTATCCACAATTCCTTATTTATTTTTATATTTCATGTCAAACTTAGACAAATCGTTGTCCGCACATCGCATAGCGACTAATTTAATCACCCATATTTCCAAAACCTAAGTTTTTACGGTAACTTGGGTGGTACAATACAGAAGTTCTGGTCCTATTCTATCACCCTATGTGTACGTCATGTATCCACAATTCCGTATTAATTTTTATATTTCATGTCAAACTTAGACAAATCGTTGTCCGCACATCGCATAGCGAATAATTTAATCACCCATATTTCCAAAACCTAAGTTTTTAAGGTAACTTGGGTGGTATAATACTAAATTTCAGGACCTATTCTATCATCCTATGTGTACGTCATGTTGGCACACTTCCGTATTTATTTAATTTTTCATGTCATACCTTGACAAATCGCTGTCCGCACATCTCAATGCGACTACTTTAATCAGCCATATTTCCAAAACCTAAGTTTTTACGGTAACTTGGGTGGTATAATACAGAAGTTCTGGTCCTATTCTATCACCCTATGTGTACGTCATGTATCCATAATACCGTATTTATTTTTATATTTCATGTCAAACTTAGACAAATCGTTGTCCGCACATCGCATAGCGACTAATTTAATCACCCATATTTCCAAAACCTAAGTTTTTAAGGTAACTTGGGTGGTATAATACTAAATTTTAGGACCTATTCTATCATCCTATGTGTACGTCATGTTGGCACACTTCCGTATTTATTTTATTTTTCATGTCATACTTTGACAAATCGCTGTCCGCACATCTCAATGCGACTACTTTATTCAGCCATATTTCCAAAACCTAAGTTTTTACGGTAACTTGGGTGGTATAATACAGAAGTTCTGGTCCTATTCTATCACCCTACGTGTACGTCATGTATCCACAATTCCGTATTTATTTTTATATTTCATGTCAAACTTAGACAAATCGTTGTCCGCACATCGCATAGCGACTAATTTAATCACCCATATTTCCAAAACCTAAGTTTTTAAGGTAACTTGGGTGGTATAATACTAAATTTCAGGACCTATTCTATCATCCTATGTGTACGTCATGTTGGCACACTTCCGTATTTATTTTATTTTTCATGTCATACTTTGACAAATGGCTGTCCGCACATCTCAATGCGACTACTTTAATCAGCCATATTTCCAAAACCTAAGTTTTTACGGTAACTTGGGTGGTATAATACAGAAGTTCTGGTCCTATTCTATCACCCTATGTGTACGTCAAGTATCCACAATTCCGTATTTATTTTTATATTTCATGTCAAACTTAGACAAATCGTTGTCCGCACATCGCATAGCGACTAATTTAATCACACATATTTCCAAAACCTTAGTTTTTAAGGTAAATTGGGTGGTATAATACTAAATTTCAGGACCTATTCTATCATCCTATGTGTACGTCATGTTGGCACACATCCGTATTTATTTTATTTTTCATGTCATACTTTGACAAATCGCTGTCCGCACATCTCAATGCGACTACTTTAATCAGCCATATTTCCAAAACCTAAGTTTTTACGGTAACTTGGGTGGTATAATACAGAAGTTCTGGTCCTATTTCATCACCCTACGTGTACGTCATGCTGACACACTGCCGTATTTATTTTATATTTTATGTCAAACTTAGGTGGATCACTGTCCACACATCCAAAGCGACTATTTTAATCACCCGTATTTCCAAAACCTAAGATTTTAAGGTAACTTGGGTGGTATAATACTAAATTTCAGGACCTATTCTATCATCCTATGTGTACGTCATGTTGGCACACTTCCGTATTTATTTTATTTTTCATGTCATACTTTGACAAATCGCTGTCCGCACATCTCAATGCGACTACTTTAATCAGCCATATTTCCAAAACCTAAGTTTTTACGGTAACTTGGGTGGTATAATACAGAAGTTCTGGTCCTATTCTATCACCCTATGTGTACGTCAAGTATCCACAATTCCGTATTTATTTTTATATTTCATGTCAAACTTAGACAAATCGTTGTCCGCACATCGCATAGCGACTAATTTAATCACACATATTTCCAAAACCTAAGTTTTTAAGGTAAATTGGGTGGTATAATACTAAATTTCAGGACCTATTCTATCATCCTATGTGTACGTCATGTTGGCACACCTCCGTATTTTTTTTATATTTCGTGTCAAACTTCGACAAATCTCTGTCCGCACATCTCAATGCGACTACTTTAATCAGCCATATTTCCAAAACCTAAGTTTTTACGGTAACTTGGGTGGTATAATACAGAAGTTCTGGTCCTATTCTATCACCCTACGTGTACGTAATGTTGGCACACCTCCGTATTTATTATTATATTTCATGTCATACTTAGACAAATCGTTGTCCGCACATCGCATAGCGACTAATTTAATCACCCATATTTCCAAAACCTAAGTTTTTACGGTAACTTGGGTGGTATAATACAGAAGTTCTGGTCCTATTCTATCACCCTATGTGTACGTCATGTATCCACAATTCCGTATTTATTTTTATATTTCATGTCAAACTTAGACAAATCGTTGTCCGCACATCGCATAGCGACTAATTTAATCACCCATATTTCCAAAACCTAAGTTTTTACGGTAACTTGGGTGGTATAATACAGAAGTTCGGGTCCTATTCTATCACCCTATGTGTACGTCATGTATCCACAATTCCGTATTTATTTTTATATTTCATGTCAAACTTAGACAAATCGTTGTCCGCACATCGCATAGCGACTAATTTAATCACCCATATTTCCAAAACCTAAGTTTTTAAGGTAACTTGGGTGGTATAATACTAAATTTCGGGACCTATTCTATCATCCTATGTGTACGTCATGTTGGCACACTTCCGTATTTATTTTATTTTTCATGTCATAGTTTGACAAATCGCTGTCCGCACATCTCAATGCGACTACTTTAATCAGCCATATTTCCAAAACCTAAGTTTTTACGGTAACTTGGGTGGTATAATACAGAAGTTCTGGTCCTATTCTATCACCCTATGTGTACGTCATGTATCCACAATTCCGTATCTATTTTTATATTTCATGTCAAACTTAGACAAATCGTTGTCCGCACATCGCATAGCGACTAATTTAATCACCCATATTTCCAAAACCTAAGTTTTTAAGGTAACTTGGGTGGTATAATACTAAATTTCTGGACCTATTATATCATCCTATGTGTACGTCATGTTGGCACACTTCCGTATTTATTTTATTTTTCATGTCATACTTTGACAAATCGCTGTCCGCACATCTCAATGTGTCTACTTTAATCAGCCATATTTCCAAAACCTAAGTTTTTACGGTAACTTGGTTGGTATAATACAGAAGTTCTGGTCCTAATTCATAACCCTACGTGTACGTCATAATGACACACTGCCGTATTTATTTTATATTTTATGTCAAACTTAGGTGGATCACTGTCCACACATCCAAAGCGACTATTTTAATCACCCGTATTTCCAAAACCTAAGTTTTTAAGGTAACTTGGGTGGTATAGTACTAAAGTTCTGGACCTATTCTATCATCTTATGTGTACGTCATGTTGGCACACCTCCGTATTTTTTTTTAATTTCGTGTCAAACTTCGACAAATCTCTGTCCGCACATCTCAATGCGACTAATTTAATCAGCCATATTTCCAAAACCTAAGTTTTTACGGTAACTTGGGTGTTATAATACAGAAGTTCTGGTCCTATTCTATCACCCTACGTGTACGTAATGTTGGCACACCTCCGTATTTATTATTATATTTCATGTCATACTTAGACAAATCGTTGTCCGCACATCGCATAGCGACTAATTTAATCACCCATATTTCCAAAACCTAAGTTTTTACGGTAACTTGGGTGGTATAATACAGAAGTTCTGGTCCTATTCTATCACCCTATGTGTACGTCATGTATCCACAATTCCGTATTTATTTTTATATTTCATGTCAAACTTAGACAAATCGTTGTCCGCACATCGCATAGCGACTAATTTAATCACCCATATTTCCAAAACCTAAGTTTTTACGGTAACTTGGGTGGTACAATACAGAAGTTCTGGTCCTATTCTATCACCCTATGTGTACGTCATGTATCCACAATTCCGTATTTATTTTTATATTTCATGTCAAACTGAGACAAATCGTTGTCCGCACATCGCATAGCGACTAATTTAATCACCCATATTTCCAAAACCTAAGTTTTTAAGGTAACTTGGGTGGTATAATACTAAATTTCAGGACCTATTCTATCATCCTATGTGTACGTCATGTTGGCACACTTCCGTATTTATTTCATTTTTCATGTCATACTTTGACAAATCGCTGTCCGCACATCTCAATGCGACTACTTTAATCAGCCATATTTCCAAAACCTAAGTTTTTACGGTAACTTGGTTGGTATAATACAGAAGTTCTGGTCCTAATTCATAACCCTACGTGTACGTCATAATGACACACTGCCGTATTTATTTTATATTTTATGTCAAACTTAGGTGGATCACTGTCCACACATCCAAAGCGACTATTTTAATCACCCGTATTTCCAAAACCTAAGTTTTTAAGGTAACTTGGGTGGTATAGTACTAAAGTTCTGGACCTATTCTATCATCTTATGTGTACGTCATGTTGGCACACCTCCGTATTTTTTTTTAATTTCGTGTCAAACTTCGACAAATCTCTGTCCGCACATCTCAATGCGACTAATTTAATCAGCCATATTTCCAAAACCTAAGTTTTTACGGTAACTTGGGTGTTATAATACAGAAGTTCTGGTCCTATTCTATCACCCTACGTGTACGTAATGTTGGCACACCTCCGTATTTATTATTATATTTCATGTCATACTTAGACAAATCGTTGTCCGCACATCGCATAGCGACTAATTTAATCACCCATATTTCCAAAACCTAAGTTTTTACGGTAACTTGGGTGGTATAATACAGAAGTTCTGGTCCTATTCTATCACCCTATGTGTACGTCATGTATCCACAATTCCGTATTTATTTTTATATTTCATGTCAAACTTAGACAAATCGCTGTCCGCACATCGCAAAGCGACTACTTTAATCAGCCATATTTCCAAAACCTAAGTTTTTACGGTAACTTGGGTGGTATAATACAGAAGTTCTGGTCCTATTCTATCACCCTATATGTACGTAATGTTGGCACACCTCCGTATTTATTATTATATTTCATGTCATACTTAGACAAATCGTTGTCCGCACATCGCATAGCGACTAGTTTAATCACCCATATATCCAAAACCTAAGATTTTAAGGTAACTTGGGTGGTATAGTACAGAAGTTCTGGTCCTATTCTATCACCCTATGTGTACGTCATGTATCCACAATTCCGTATTTATTTTTATATTTCATGTCAAACTTAGACAAATCGTTGTCCGCACATCGCATAGCGACTAATTTAATCACCCATATTTCCAGAACCTAAGTTTTTACGGTAACATGGGTGGTATAGTACTAAAGTTCTGGACCTATTCTATTATCCTATGTGTACGTCATGTTGGCACACCTCCGTATTTTTTTTATATTTCGTGTCAAACTTCGACAAATCGTTGTCCGCACATCGGATAGCGACTAATTTAATCACCCATATTTCCAAAACCTAAGTTTTTACGGTAACTTGGGTGGTATAATACAGAAGTTCTGGTCCTATTCTATCACCCTATGTGTACGTCATGTATCCACAATTCCGTATTTATTTTTATATTTCATGTCAAACTTAGACAAATCGCTGTCCGCACATCTCAATGCGACTACCTTAATCAGCCATATTTCCAAAACCTAAGTTTTTACGGTAACTTGGGTGGTATAGTACTAAAGTTCTGGACCTATTCTATCATCCTACGTGTACGTAATGTTGGCACACCTCCGTATTTATTATTGTATTTCATGTCATACTTAGACAAATCGTTGTCCGCACATCGCATAGCGACTAATTTAATCACCCATATTTCCAAAACCTAAGTTTTTACGGTAACTTGGGTGGTATAATACAGAAGTTCTGGTCCTATTCTATCACCCTATATGTACGTAATGTTGGCACACCTCCGTATTTATTATTATATTTCATGTCATACTTAGACAAATCGTTGTCCGCACATCGCATAGCGACTAGTTTAATCACCCATATATCCAAAACCTAAGATTTTAAGGTAACTTGGGTGGTATAGTACAGAAGTTCTGGTCCTATTCTATCACCCTATGTGTACGTCATGTATCCACAATTCCGTATTTATTTTTATATTTCATGTCAAACTTAGACAAATCGTTGTCCGCACATCGCATAGCGACTAATTTAATCACCCATATTTCCAGAACCTAAGTTTTTACGGTAACATGGGTGGTATAGTACTAAAGTTCTGGACCTATTCTATTATCCTATGTGTACGTCATGTTGGCACACCTCCGTATTATTTTTATATTTCGTGTCAAACTTCGACAAATCGTTGTCCGCACATCGCATAGCGACTAATTTAATCACCCATATTTCCAAAACCTAAGTTTTTAAGGTAACTTGGGTGGTATAATACTAAATTTCAGGACCTATTCTATCATCCTATGTGTACGTCATGTTGGCACACTTCCGTATTTATTTTATTTTTCATGTCATACCTTGACAAATCGCTGTCCGCACATCTCAATGCGACTACTTTAATCAGCCATATTTCCAAAACCTAAGTTTTTACGGTAACTTGGGTGGTATAATACAGAAGTTCTGGTCCTATTCTATCACCCTATGTGTACGTCATGTATCCATAATTCCGTATTTATTTTTATATTTCATGTCAAACTTAGACAAATCGTTGTCCGCACATCGCATAGCGACTAATTTAATCACCCATATTTCCAAAACCTAAGTTTTTACGGTAACTTGGGTGGTATAATACAGAAGTTCTGGTCCTATTCTATCACCCTATATGTACGTAATGTTGGCACACCTCCGTATTTATTATTATCTTTCATGTCATACTTAGACAAATCGTTGTCCGCACATCGCATAGCGACTAGTTTAATCACCCATATATCCAAAACCTAAGATTTTAAGGTAACTTGGGTGGTATAGTACAGAAGTTCTGGTCCTATTCTATCACCCTATGTGTACGTCATGTATCCACAATTCCGTATTTATTTTTATATTTCATGTCAAACTTAGACAAATCGTTGTCCGCACATCGCATAGCGACTAATTTAATCACCCATATTTCCAGAACCTAAGTTTTTACGGTAACATGGGTGGTATAGTACTAAAGTTCTGGACCTATTCTATTATCCTATGTGTACGTCATGTTGGCACACCTCCGTATTATTTTTATATTTCGTGTCAAACTTCGACAAATCGTTGTCCGCACATCGGATAGCGACTAATTTAATCACCCATATTTCCAAAACCTAAGTTTTTACGGTAACTTGGGTGGTATAATACAGAAGTTCTGGTCCTATTCTATCACCCTATGTGTACGTCATGTATCCACAATTCCGATATTTATTTTTATATTTCATGTCAAACTTAGACAAATCGCTGTCCGCACATCTCAATGCGACTACCTTAATCAGCCATATTTCCAAAACCTAAGTTTTTACGGTAACTTGGGTGGTATAGTACTAAAGTTCTGGACCTATTCTATCATCCTACGTGTACGTAATGTTGGCACACCTCCGTATTTATTATTGTATTTCATGTCATACTTAGACAAATCGTTGTCCGCACATCGCATAGCGACTAATTTAATCACCCATATTTCCAAACCTAAGTTTTTACGGTAACTTGGGTGGTATAATACAGAAGTTCTGGTCCTATTCTATCACCCTATATGTACGTAATGTTGGCACACCTCCGTATTTATTATTATATTTCATGTCATACTTAGACAATCGTGTTGTCCGCACATCGCATAGCGACTAGTTTAATCACCCATATATCCAAAACCTAAGATTTTAAGGTAACTTGGGTGGTATAGTACAGAAGTTCTGGTCCTATTCTATCACCCTATGTGTACGTCATGTATCCACAATTCCGTATTTATTTTTATATTTCATGTCAAACTTAGACAAATCGTTGTCCGCACATCGCATAGCGACTAATTTAATCACCCATATTTCCAGAACCTAAGTTTTTACGGTAACATGGGTGGTATAGTACTAAAGTTCTGGACCTATTCTATTATCCTATGTGTACGTCATGTTGGCACACCTCCGTATTTTTTTTATATTTCGTGTCAAACTTCGACAAATCGTTGTCCGCACATCGGATAGCGACTAATTTAATCACCCATATTTCCAAAACCTAAGTTTTTACGGTAACTTGGGTGGTATAATACAGAAGTTCTGGTCCTATTCTATCACCCTATGTGTACGTAATGTATCCACAATTCCGTATTTATTTTTATATTTCATGTCAAACTTAGACAAATCGCTGTCCGCACATCTCAATGCGACTACCTTAATCAGCCATATTTCCAAAACCTAAGTTTTTACGGTAACTTGGGTGGTATAGTACTAAAGTTCTGGACCTATTCTATCATCCTACGTGTACGTAATGTTGGCAAACCTCCGTATTTATTATTGTATTTCATGTCATACTTAGACAAATCGTTGTCCGCACATCGCATAGCGACTAATTTAATCACCCATATTTCCAAAACCTAAGTTTTTACGGTAACTTGGGTGGTATAATACAGAAGTTCTGGTCCTATTCTATCACCCTCCGTGTACGTAATGTTGGCACACCTCCGTATTTACTTTTATATTTCATGTCAAACTTAGACAAATCGTTGTCCGCACATCGCATAGCGACTAATTTAATCACCCATATTTCCAAAACCTAAGTTTTTACGGTAACTTGGGTGGTACAATACAGAAGTTCTGGTCCTATTCTATCACCCTATGTGTACGTCATGTATCCACAATTCCGTATTTATTTTTATATTTCATGTCAAACTTAGACAAATCGTTGTCCGCACATCGCATAGCGACTAATTTAATCACCCATATTTCCAAAACCTAAGTTTTTAAGGTAACTTGGGTGGTATAATACTAAATTTCAGGACCTATTCTATCATCCTATGTGTACGTCATGTCGGCACACTTCCGTATTTATTTTATTTTTCATGTCATACCTTGACAAATCGCTGTCCGCACATCTCAATGCGACTACTTTAATCAGCCATATTTCCAAAACCTACGTTTTTACGGTAACTTGGGTGGTATAATACAGAAGTTCTGGTCCTATTCTATCACCCTATGTGTACGTCATGTATCCATAATTCCGTATTTATTTTTATATTTCATGTCAAACTTAGACAAATCGTTGTCCGCACATCGCATAGCGACTAATTTAATCACCCATATTTCCAAAACCTAAGTTTTTAAGGTAACTTGGGTGGTATAATACTAAATTTTAGGACCTATTCTATCATCCTATGTGTACGTCATGTTGGCACACTTCCGTATTTATTTTATTTTTCATGTCATACTTTGACAAATCGCTGTCCGCACATCTCAATGCGACTACTTTATTCAGCCATATTTCCAAAACCTAAGTTTTTACGGTAACTTGGGTGGTATAATACAGAAGTTCTGGTCCTATTCTATCACCCTACGTGTACGTCATGTATCCACAATTCCGTATTTATTTTTATATTTCATGTCAAACTTAGACAAATCGTTGTCCGCACATCGCATAGCGACTAATTTAATCACCCATATTTCCAAAACCTAAGTTTTTAAGGTAACTTGGGTGGTATAATACTAAATTTCAGGACCTATTCTATCATCCTATGTGTACGTCATGTTGGCACACTTCCGTATTTATTTTATTTTTCATGTCATACTTTGACAAATCGCTGTCCGCACATCTCAATGCGACTACTTTAATCAGCCATATTTCCAAAACCTAAGTTTTTACGGTAACTTGGGTGGTATAATACAGAAGTTCTGGTCCTATTCTATCACCCTATGTGTACGTCAAGTATCCACAATTCCGTATTTATTTTTATATTTCATGTCAAACTTAGACAAATCGTTGTCCGCACATCGCATAGCGACTAATTTAATCACACATATTTCCAAAACCTAAGTTTTTAAGGTAAATTGGGTGGTATAATACTAAATTTCAGGACCTATTCTATCATCCTATGTGTACGTCATGTTGGCACACATCCGTATTTATTTTATTTTTCATGTCAT